>VXCM01000097.1:11921-25832 GCA_014773175.1 Lucifuga dentata | reverse complement strand
CCCCCCCCTTCGGTCTCCCTGTCTCTCTGCTAATCTGTCTCCCGCCTGTGACTGCCTTTCCTCTCCCTCGCTCCCCCCTCTGTCTTTTGTTCTGTTACCAAGGTTTCACCGCAAATGTGACAATGACGTATGAGTCGTCTTGTTTCTCTGAATTTGCTGTTTATAAATAGTGCACGTCGCCATCAAGTTTAAACTATGTTTGATGGGTGATCATAACTGATCATAAACACGTGCACAGGTTCTGCATAAACTGATATTTGTGAAGGTCCCTAACACTACTAAATCATGAATAATTTTAAACATCATTATGGCTCGCTCTGAATTATTGCAGAAACAATTTATGCTTCAAATGAATAACTGTCTTTTTACTTGCAGGGGAAAAAAAGGGCAGTTTGTATTTGGTTTCACAGTGGAGGAAGCACAACTTCTCCTCCCCAAGCGGAGGTCATGTGATGCAGTACCAGTTGGAGTCAAAGAGAGTTTGGTTGGGGCGCATCAAAGAAAGGATACAAGCTCCTTTCTTTTTTGCTGGATTGACACCAGTATACACAAATCCATCATTCCCACAAGTCAAAACTGCCCTTCAGATGCAGCCTTAGTGATGACAAATTTCAAGGCCTGAACAGAATGTAAGCAGTGACTCATACTGTTTCCTGTTTTACTGACAGCTTCCAAGGCCTCGTATGATAAACCTTTGATAGAATCGTCACTGAACAGCTGCATAAGGACAAAGGTAGACGATAAAACATATGCTTTCCTTCTGAAGCTTATAAAGCGCTATGCGAGGCATATTCTTTCATTATAGATCACAAACACGGATAAAAGTAGATTCATAAAAATGTCCACACGAATTGCAGATACAAGCAGTGATATTTCCCTGTGGTAAACCAGATATGAAATAGATAATATGCCCTAAAATGCTCTCTGAGTCAGTTTCCATGTCTCCCAATAATTCTTTAAGGAGCAGCTTCACACTTTACGGCTGATGAAATCACGTTTGAACATTTTCCAGATGCTCATTTTCACATATGCTGATGGAATTGTTTGAGGTTACGGCGAGATGTCTCTTTCACACCTGAACATTGCATAACAAATATGAAAGAGGCACCTCATTGGTGTTTTTCCTCTTGTGGAAATAAAAGAATCTCACCAAGCTCAATGTGAAAATTTGTGTGAAAATCAAGCAGCAATGCCACTCAGTGTGGATTCTCAAAGATTCAGAGCCCAGTGTTGTTTTCTGTTGGCTCTTATCGCCACCTAGAGGCAAACTAGGATTTTGAACAGTATGGAGAAAATTCATTTGCTACATACTGTATAAGCTTAGTTTTACACTTATTCTTTTGCCTTCCTGACACCCATACTATCTATTTTCTCTCTCTCAGGACTGTACGGGAGTCTGCAAATGGAGCTAGATGACATGTCTACCTTTTAGGATGGACATGCACCTTTATAATTCTTTAAGTAACTCCCCATATCTCCACCATAGGCTTCAATTTTCTAATGTCAGCCCATGGAGGACGCCAAATAAATATTTTTTTTAAATTTGGCATCTACTACTTGAGCAAGTTGATTTAACATGACGATAATTTCCCATTATTGACGGGAGATCTTTGCTGCATATCATCCCTCTCTGACATGCAGCATCTCTGGACACGCATAACAACTATGGAGTGGTACAGATCTCATTTTGCTTGCTTTTCTTTATAATCCTTTATTTTAGGTGGTATTTTTTTAAAATGACTGTATCGTTGCATTATGTATACCTTTTTATGAAGCTGAAAATTAAGTACTAATGAGTGATTTTTATAATTTCTCACATATTTATACTGTTCAAAAAAACTCCTACTGGGATGTGCTCATTTAAAGTTCTTGTCTGGAATTGACATTTGTCATTTTAAAGGGCCGCAATTATCAATTGTCGCTCCTATAGACAGTGAGACGATAGCAGAGCTAATATACATGAAAACGACGTAATCAGAGCAATGCCACCGACCTATACAATTGCTTTTTGTTCACACAGAATACTTTTTCCCCCCAATAGATGCATTACACCAGTTGGAATGTGTGATTCCATTCTGCATCTGTAACACATGCAACACATCTGTTAGACACACCCACAAAGTACAAGGCTAGCAAGTCCTTGTCTGGCCAGCTTCTGTGTTTCACGTCCACAGACACTACCAGCTCAGGCAGGACACAGGTGGCCAATTAGAACAGAGCGGACTGTTAGGGAAGGGGCTCTTAAAGAGACAGTACCTAAAATAGTCTGTTTACACTCAGTGTGCACTGCAGTACTGCAGCAAGGGAGAGCAGTAATTTATCAATGCATTTTGTTTTTCCCAAAATGCCATTAAAGCATTGCAAAGGTTTCAAAATAGACGTCTACATGAAAATAAGAACATAGAAAGTTTCAAATAATGTCATCAACCGCTCCATTGTTACATGACAAGCCTCATTTTATTGTCTTCCATGGATGAAAACAGAACCTGCGTGTACAGAATGGTCGTCACATGCAATACAAAAATATGAATTTTTACATAACATAAAAAACATGTATTGGCCCATTCTAAAAAGATGCACATCTTTATACAGTATTTTATACATGAAAAAAATATAAATATATATACACATCTGTAATAGCCAGAGCAGTACCTATTCAAAAATGTCATGATGTATTTTACATATAAAATGTTTGTACAAATATTAGAAGATTCCTGCTCATTTGCTGTACATTAAATAATGTATATACATTACATATCATTGTACTTCAATGCAACATTTACTGCAGTCTTCACGAAAACCAACCCTATGTATTCCGACACAGAACGCTCACTCAGTCACACACAACACAAATACAAGCATGCTGACTCAAATCAGCAACCACAGACAGTAACACAAGCACGCACAAGAGGTAATGTTTTAGGAAGCAATAGGACACTTTTTGCGCCAGGTTCCTGATTTATGTTTTTTGTGCAGAGAACAAAATTAAGATCTTTCTAAATAACTCATAAGGTGCACTTTCCACTTAATAGATTGACATTATTAAAAAGTCTTTAATCATAAATACCCAGCATTAGTCTTTTTCAAGTGGATTGTGAACAATTTTTTTTGTTACCTGTTAATTATACATAAGTATTCATTAAGAGTCTGCTTCCGTGCACTGTGTTCAGATGCATCCAATCGACTGCGAGTTTATCAGAAAAGACAACAAACTACAACATATCACACCGTCAAACCTCTGAGACCCTCTTCAAGTCAGTCCTTAGATGAAGGAGGAAAAAATATTGCCAATATATTCAAATCCAAACTAAATAACAATAACAACAAAAGAGTTTTTTCCTGTTAAGAAAGTGCACGTTGTGTCCAGACATGGGCACGTGCCGTCACACAACAAGTAACAACTCCAACTCAGGGAAAACGTAAGGAGCTATGGTCCGTGTAACATCCAGCAATGTGTGTGAAACGGAGAGAGAGAGAGAGAGACAAAAGAAAGACATAAGAAACAATGGTCCATGTAACGTGGACCAGAGAGAGAGAGAGAGAGAGAGAGAGAGAGATATGGTCTGGGTCCCAGCAAAAACAACCACATCACAGCAGCACGGAGAAGGTGAGCACAGCACACCAGTCAGTCACAAGCCAGTTATTCACAAGCCTCACAGTCCAAAAATCCAAAAATCCTTACAGAACAAAACCAACAAAAGGCAAAGAGATATCACACAAAGGAAGGGAGGCGTGGAGGGGGACCGCACTGTCTCCCCCGCCACACCTCGGTCCACCGATCGTCTCTCCCCGACAAGAACACGCAATGTTAGACATGGAAGATCAGACTGTGGGATTAGTGGAAGCTGTGTCTGTTTCAGGCAGAGGCAATGCTTTGATCAATCCTGCGAGAGTTAAGGATTCGGGAGCATGCAAGGCAGACCCAGGCTTTGTTTTGCATTGCTTATGTTTCAGAGTGGACTGCTACAACCTAGATTAGAAAAGAGATAAAGACAAAAGAGACAGAACAAAGGAAAACATTGGCGTTAGTGAGACTGATCATTAGTGAGACATTAAGGAAAAGCATCATTTGAAAAGGAACGAGATACCATTGATTAGTTAAACAGTTTGCATCGCAGCAAACAGGCCACGCTTTGTGGGTTTAATCAAAGTGTTTTAGGTTACTTTTCTGACTTCTCGTTTGTGCCGTTGTTTTAAGGGTCTTTACAACAACCCAGATTGGCATGCTTCCATTTCTCCTGTCATGATTTCATGCAGCTGCACAAAGCGTTTGACCTCACAGGGAAGTCCTTCACCACCGTTTAGCTTGTTGAGTTCACATGATTCGCGTGAAGACTTAGAGCAAACAGGATAGAGAAGAAAGAGCAAATCACAGGACAGGAGGCATAAAGAAGCATGAAAGTGAAGTCCTGTTGTAGTCGGTGTCAATAATTGTGTGGACAAGATTGTGGGATGAAACTAAGGTTAGAAAAACAGCATAAAGCACAAGTCTGGATAAAAAAGAATAAAATCAATCATGCTACAGAAATATACTGGATAATAATACTAACCACATATCAGTGGAAGGGATAAAATGTAAGACAAAATATAAAATACTTCAGTTGTAAATGACTTTCTTTAGTGCTAGGATTATTGACATTTCCCTCATATCCCATATCTTTTTCGACAGAAGATGGTCTGTCACATCACATTGGTGACACTAGTAAAAACAGACAAATGATTAAGTGGAATGATCATTTATTATGGTCATCCTTGTTCAAATAATATACTGGCCTAATAATAATAATTTTTAATTGGCATAAGAAATTAGGATCTGAACCAAATTGCACCACCTAAGTTTATCATCATAATGTGCTTAATTTTCTTTTTCCATTGAGATTGGTGTCTTATTTTTGAAGAAAGTGAAAAAAATATTTTTTAAAAGTGCTATCTCACATTGTCAAGAAATCTTTTTACAATATCCTGGATCCAGATTGCCAAAATTGAATAGGTTCTTCCCATTAAATAATAATCTGAATTATTAATGGCTTCTTCCCATTACATTTTTGAGTAATTTTTTGAGTAAACTTTCGAGTAATCCTCCTAGAAAAACAAACCAAGAAGTAGATGAGGCTGAGGACATAAACTCCTTGACAGAGCTAATTAAATGTGGATGAGTCATATGAGTGACTTTTTTAATTTCAACTGTCAGTCTTGTTTAAGGAAGTGGAGTTACCATGGCAACAAACTATCCAATCAATCCATGTGACAGTCTTTGACACTACCAATGACATAACAAAATTCCGATGCATTCAAAAATGCATGTGACAGCAACAGCTATCATTTCAGCTGACTGTCAAGCGTCTTTATAATTTACATTTGCATCTATAAACTGCAAAATTCACATTTCACTTGTGAGTTAGCAACAAACACAACTGTGAGATGCTGTGCAATGCTGCAATGACAGGGTGCATTTCAGTCATTTTTATTAAAAAATATATAAAATATACTGTATATATGGATCTTAGAAATCTCCACTGGCCCTGTCTGTATCTGAAGCAACTCCATCTGAGAGAAACTCGCATTGTTAAATCAGTCAGTGACTAAGAAGCTGTTGCACCATACAGAAACAGAAAAAGACTAAAGTATGTTTTCATGTCATGTGTTTATATGAAATGTGACTTTCTTTCTTTCATACTACTGAAGTAATGTATTTGTTGACGTATTAACGTTCTGTCACTGCATGGGCTTTCCTATAAGGCTTATATTTGGAGTTGTATGATTTGGATGTGCGTTTATTGAGGACATTCACAGCATTTTTTTTTTTTTTAATGGGCTACAAACCAAAATAAAGGGAAAAAAATAAATAAATAAAAATATGAGCACTGCAGATGAAAGATGAAAAATCATCTATAACCCTGTCCAGTGTCTTTACGCCGTCCTTTATTTCTGGGATACCTACTCTGCAGACTTCCAGAAGTGTCCAGGGTGGGACAGCCTGCGGTTCAGTTTGGGCAGCTTCTCCAGCATATCTGCCAACTGGGTAAAGGTCGGCCGTTCTCTCAGGTCGTACGCCCAGCAGGCAGAGAGGATCTCCTGAGATGCAAAAACAGATGCATAAGATGCTGAGTGTGCTCTGAAAACTGATGATCAATCTAACAAGTTTATCAGAATCTTAAAAACGTGCATCAGTAAAACACGGTGCATTTATTTGCCTCAACGCAGAGAATTATAACTGCAAGCAGCAATGCAGCAAACCAACCGCTACTCTTGTGTTTAGGTGAATGTTTAAGTATTTGTTCAGAATTTATCATGTTATCAAGCTAAATCTGAAAATATCCATCCTCAAATTAAAGGTGTTTTTTTTTTAGATCTGAAGTTTAAACTTCACACCATCATTTCTTCATTTTAATCTTCATTATTTTGGGTAAAATGGGATAGTTTTGCAAAATTTGGCTTCTTTTCATTACTGAAAGGGCAATTTGTGTCAAATGATTTAAACAAAAAAAAAAAAAGTAATTTACAACAAAGTTAGGAATGAAGAAACAAATCTGAAAAATAAAATTACACAGGTCCTCTAATCACGTCTGCCAAATTAATTAAATATACATTAGGTAAATATTCCTTACATAAGAAGGATAAAGCACGGCAGCATTTATAGTTAGACATTTTGGATTTATTGGGGTCATATTATGATCAACTTTAAAGCCAAACAGAAGAACTTGTCCAGGTCTAAAGGTCAGTTATGGTAAAAATTTAATTATAGAAGAGCTGAAAGTTAATTATTTTGGATAAAATCTGAGTGATGGACTTCATCATTTCCACTAGCTGGCAGTGTATAAAAGATTTTCTTCTGCTGTTCTGACATTTTAAAGAAACTTTCAAAGCTGTAGCACATAATTCTGATTTTTATTTAATTAATTGCAAGAATTGTCTCCATATTTGCGTGTATGTAATTTGGGACTGTAAGCTGAACTGTTTTAGGATTTTCTACAGAAGTGAAAGCAGGAAGAAAAACAGTAAGAAATAAGATAAGGCTTCAGGTCCAGTTTCCTTATATAGAAGCATATTTCTAAATGTTTGGCACATTGATGCTTCTGTGTGAACTCACCGTGACTTCCTTGCCGAGGCTGATCTCCACTAAAACCTTCCTGATGCCCTCTCCGCTCCCCACCTGCCANACTTCCTTGCCGAGGCTGATCTCCACTAAAACCTTCCTGATGCCCTCTCCGCTCCCCACCTGCCATATTGTAGCCTCCACATGCTGATTGGTGAGTGGCCAGTCTCTCGCTTGGAGCTCGTACCAAATGGTGCTTAAAGAGGGAAACCAACAGTGTGATTATTCCTTAATTAATGACTTTTAAACGATTTCGGCTCTAAGCTCGTCTCTGGTATGACAGAGCAGCAGGCATGAACTTACCCAAAGGCGTACACATCTGCTGCAGTGGAGAAAGGAAGACGGTCCTCATTGTTACCTGGACTCATCCTACGTACGATCTCTGGCGCCAGGTAACAAATCCAACCATGTGGAAGTTTTAGCTTGTTCTCACGCCTGCAGGCCCAAGAATTTTGCACAGGATTTTGTAGACTTCAGGGTTATTCAACAACTATGACAAAAATTGTTAGACAGAGATGCTGCTTTTAATGATGTATACCCTAGATCTGTTTTTGGCTTGAAAGTATTTATGAACTGAAATTATTAAATAATGTAATTGCACAAGGTTATTACGATCAGGGGACTCCAGACTTTGCTAAAAATACATGACTGACGAGAAAGATGCCTGCAGCTTTAGAGTCACTGTGGACCTCAGCAATTATTACAAAGCCAATGGACCTACCCAGATAATAGCAGCCCTGTGTGACCAGCATTTTAGCTGAAATTGTGGGTTTTAAGAATCTTGAGTGCTCTTACCTCCCCTCCTGAACAACTCCAGAGATTCCAAACAGCCCAAAGTCTGTGATCACGACTTTATTGGTGTCATGAAAAACGTTCTTTGACTTCAGGTCTTTGTGAACAATGCCTTTAGCATGCAGATAGCCCATTCCCTGTGGAAGATAAAGTGTATAAAGTTTTGATGTACAGGCTTAAATTTTCATTAAGACCCATTTTAGAAATAAAATGGCATGTGCATGCTCATGTTCAGACTTGTGATTCAAAGTGCACACAAAGGGTTTACCTTTACAATCTCTTGAGCAATTTGTCTCGTCTTATTAATATCCAAAGTGTTTTTAGAGTCTCTAACAACTGAATACAGAGTCCTCCCTTTACAGAAACTGAGGAGACAGAGGAAAAGTTATGATGAAAACATGCACTCAAGCCAAAATCAACCAGTCTTTTCAGGTGTGTGATATTTCTCCTCTTACCTGGTGATGATAGCTAGATGGGGTGGAGCCATGCAGGCCCCCATGAACAGGACCACATTCTCGTGCCTGGTCTGTCTGTAGTTCATTACCTCCTTCTTAAAGAGCTTCAGGTGGTCCTGGTTGTTCCCGTCAATCTCCAGAAGCCGGATGGCCACCTCGCCGTGCCACCGGCCCTTGTGCACTTTGCCCCAGCGGCCCTGGATGAACAAACAAGAAATTCAACAAACTAATGCTGAACCTTACACCATTACTTTCGACTCAGGATTCCACGTTGTCCCCCACCTTTCCTATGAGTTCTCCGAGGTCCAGCTGCTCAAAAGGAATGTCCCACTCCTGCAGATAGACACTGGTCTGACTCGCCTTACGGGAAATGGGGCCCTTCCACTGGCCTCCCTGAGAGCTCGGGAGGTCGTCCAGCTCATCACCATCACACTCACCATCTGAGCCCACATTCATCCTAATCTCCTCTCCATCATCATCCTCATCTTCTCCTTCATCCTCATCCTCCTCCTCTTCTTCATCATGCTCCTCCTCCACTTCTGGTTCTTCATCTTCAACCTCAATTTCCTCCTCCCCTTCCTACAAAAGTATATTGATAGATGTTTTTGTTTATTCTGAGATTAATAAAAAGATAAAAGCTTAAAACTTTTAAGATGTATTCACATTAGTGTTAACACTAATGTGAAAATCTGCTTGTTACAATTTAAAGAATGACTCCTACTTTCCACTTTTGAAAATAGCAAAATGGTGCAAACCTAATTACAATTTAAGTTCATTATTAATCTGTATGCTTTATAATGACATCTGTTTCTTTCACTGCTTCAATTAATTAAAACAATTAATTTCTTTCAACATCTGATACAAGATAAATTTGAGAAATTTCTGATTCTTAAGTACAACGTTGTCAGAAAGAGCCAGAACTAAAGTATGTTTCTTAGAGTGTACACGTCACACTGAAACATTACCTCTTCATCTTCATCCTCCAATAGCTCAGCATGGATGTCATCAGCTGATGGCTCAATCTCACTGCTGCAACACAGAGAACTGATATCAGAGGGGTGAAATTCAAGGAACAGGAAGTAATTAAACTATTATATGTCATCTCAGATACTAAATATTAACATAAATGACATAGACAAGAGAATCTTACACAGTGTCTTGGAGGACATCAGGGTGCAAAGTTGCAGGACTGGAGATATCTGTGAAAACAGTTAAGAAAGGAAAACCATAAATGCATGACAAGAACAAAAATTCTATTCCTCCTCTGTTCCTCAGTTTCCTTTAGTCTCTGCACACTAACATCATGGCCCAGCACGATATACAGAGACAAACATGCAATTCCAATACCACCAGTAGATGGGGCCAAAGTGGCTCTCATTGACAACATACACTTCTAGCATGGCACACAGTGACAGCTAACATCTGCTAAAAAACCCCAAAATGAAAACATGCAGAGGATGAGAGACTCGACACGACACTGTGGGACTGTCAACTCACCAGGGAAGATAAACTGCTGTCTGTGCTGAAAGTAACAGGCAGCTTAGGTACAAAGAGAGGGAAGACCAACAAGCATGGCAGGGAGAGAGACTCTTGGTTAGAGAAGGTTTGGAATATCTTAGTAATATTTTATTTTATATATATATATATATATATAAGCAGATCTTTAGTGTTAATATATGGTGCAGCAAAAGAAGGGTGGAAGAGGGCATTTCCAGATCCTTCCATTCAATACTGTTAAACTGGAAAAGTGATGAGTGATCAAGATCTCAGTCAGTGCTAGCATGCACCTTTCAGTATGCATGTGTGTCATGTTTGTGTGTCTGGCTGCATATCCATGTATTCCTGTATTTGGCTGTCTGTGAGGCTTACCTGGGAAGTGGAAGCGGCTATCACGATGGCCTTTAGGTGAAGGGTTTGGTGGTGGAGTGGCACTAGGAGGGTTGCTCTGTTGGAATGGTGCTGGGGACGAAGGTGTGGAAGAGGTAGTGGAGGACGGATTGCTGCTGGAGTCCAGCTGGTTCAGCACTGGAGGATGATCCTGGATGGACACACATACATACAAACAATGCTGGTTAGAAATAGCAGATAACATACAATGTCAAATAACATACAATGTCAAATAATGACCTGGATTTATTTAAAAGAGAAAGAGAAAGAGGCATTTATTTGAGAAAGGTCAGTATAAGAGACGGAACTTTATTTCAAATGTCCCATTATTTGTAATATACTTGATATTATGTGAAAAAATATCACTATTTTTGTATCTTTTTTGTGATAATTTGTTGTGTCTATTAATGCAAACTCAACAATGGTATGCATAGGAAATTTAGTAATAGCTACTTTTTAACATTAATTGTCTTAGTATAACAACCTAGTCACGATATACTCACCTCTCTGTTGCGTTATGTTTGTCTTTTTAAGAGAACCACCCTTATAACTGAATAATTGATTCATTCTGATTGATTCTACTTTGCAGTTTTTCTTTAATTTATGCCATAATTAATGAAACTAAATAATTCCTGCAAATGTTTCAGAGTAAAACCCTCCCAGCAGGTCAAGGGAACGAATCCTTCCATCTGTCCATCAATTATTCTGAAACGTGCAGGAAGTGTTGAGTTCCATTAACAGTAGCATAACATGGAGGAAAAACAAGTAAAGTAGAATTACTGGGAATTAATCAGTGTGTGAGAACAGGATTTCTGAGGAGAGAGACTCAAAGTTGGATTGCTTTGGAGATCTGTATTGCTCGATGACAGAAAATGGGAAGTGTGTCACTGATCTTCAGAGTGTCTTATAGTAGCAGAGGGTAAAAACATTGAAATGCTTATGGCAAAATCACTTCCACAATCATTCTTTCTTTCTCTTTAAATTCAACATATGTTCATGGAATATACTGTTGGACCATATAGGAAGCCAATTCTCTCAAACTTGGCCTCTAGGATTGACAAAGTTTACACCAAGGTGTCACAATTAATCAGACAATGATACAGTAATGTTTAAAAATACAATATACAGTGATATTGTATGATGTAACATGGAATTCATAAACCCTTTTACCTTTTTGGTAATGGCCTTTGGTAGTGTGCCAAACTGCGGTGCTTCTGCTGGACGGTCCACAGGGTTGTTTATGTCAGATGGAACAGACTCCGTCCGCCGAATTTTGGCTACTATAAGAGAAATCGGTATTGTCAGTATTGTCGTACTGTATATGTGAATTGTTTCCACCAACTGCAAATATTAAATCTTACTTGGCAGAAAGGAGATTCTGCAGGATGGAGCTTCCTTCGTGCATTTATTGTGGCACTTTAACCTGCATGTAAAGACAACAGCATTGCAGTCACCTAATGCACTCATAATATGGCACCTTAAAGATCACTCTTCAAGTCAAGATCAGGATCAATTTGAGGTGTCAGGTTCTTCACCTTTCGAGTCACATGTTGCCCTACTGGCCAAAGGTCAAATCTTGGCAGATTTTCTTTAGTTTCCTTTACTCTGTTTACTCACATACAACAGTCAGTCAATATGTTTACATGCAAGTTAAAACTTTACATTATACTCAGAAGAAAATAAGGATTTTTTTTTTTTTTCAAACACTGTGTAACATCATAATTAGTCTGAAATCAACATGAATCAATGAACGTTTACTCCGAGTAACAGACCTAGATTATACAATTATAAATCGATTTACTCCAGCAATGTAAAAAGTAAGCCACCTCTGCTTGTATTTCCTGACTTGACTGACTTTCCCCTCATACTCTCATTAAGCAACACATTGTGTATATTTGATGAACAACAGAATCCTAGTCATTTTTGCCTTAATAGCAGTACAGATTTTTAAAAAAATCTCAGTAAAATGTGCACGTAAACTAAGTGAAGAATAAAACCACTCAGCGGACTACCCTTTAAAAAAACAAAACAAAAAGATAAGTCTACTTACCGACAGTGTTTGCATTTAACCCCAAACATCATATTCTTCTGGCAGACCTGACATGTCTGTGACAACCAGGACTTAGTCGAAAATCTGCACCAACACAAGGAATGCTGTTAGACTTATTACATTACATGGCTTCAGCAAGACCCTAACCTCATGAGTGGGTTTAAAGTTATATTAAGTTATTATTATCAATGAGATTATTTTATTAATACATCTAGTCTGTTTTTTGGGGATTGTGATTTAAGAGTGTAAGCAGGAAAAGTCTACCTGTGCGTCACTGCAAGGCCTATATCCCTCCTCACTGCTTGTGGAGAGCTGCGGTGCATTGCTACGTTATCTGGGTGGGGAGATAGAGATGGAGGGAGGGAAGTAAGGAAGGGAGGAAGTAGGTGAGGATGGAAAGAAGTATGGAAAAAGGAGAAAGATTAAGGCTTTGGTTATGATTGCTATTTAATGAAGTGACAGTTTTGGTTTATGACATAAAGGCAAAACTGACCCACAAAGATGTGATCATGGAAGTGTTAACAGACCCCAAACATCACACACACACAGTCACATCCAAGGTCAAACTCAAGCAGACATGCAAGTACACACACATATACACATAAATGTGTGTATGAATGTATGAAAGCACATTTCTAACTATTAAATACAGACGATTAACAACAAAATCTATTAGACAACTGAACTCTGCTTAGTTAAGTTCAAAAATCCCAATTTGTTTAAAAAAGATCATCTTGGATACTGCATTCTAATCCAAATGAACTATGCATAATCACCACTTACAGTTCAGCAAAATATAAATATAGATATTGTAAATTCTCAAATGTGGACCAGTAAAGATGCTGGTAAATTTATTACCATTATATAATTTAATGACTAGCTTGTGTGTTTTTTTTTTTTTTTTAANTTTTTTTTTTTTTTTTTAAATTGATGGTAAGCGCATGACTCACTCTTAATGGTGCTGTGCTCTTCTAGTAGGGTGGGTGTGCCAGGAAGGGTGTAAGGTGCTGTGGTGGCTGCTGGAGTGGCTCCAGGTGTTCGAGCAGACATGACAGGATAGCGAGAAGGCGAGTCTTCACATCCATTCCCATTGATTTGCATATTCAGGAACAGCTTATTCTTTTTAACACACCTGGACAGAAACAATGTGAAAATTAGAATATCTCTAGGTATATATAAAAATTGTGGTCTCATACACTCTGTCATTTGCATACTGTACTGTGTGAGCCATACTGTGTAAAAGCAAGAGAGAGGACCTAAATAGTGTTGGTTTAAATGCACATATGCACATCCATGAATTTATCAAATCATATTAATCCTACATGCATCTATATATTAATCATCTTATCTGCTGTTCTGTTCATTTTCTGCCTCCAGCTATTAGGCCTGCGACCCACATATGAGCCAAATACACGCTGCCATTGTAATACACAGTATATACAAAGCTGGGATCAAATTTCAAGATCATCCGGATGTGTATCAGATGCACAGAATATATGTCAACCCTGTTTACTTTTGCTTGGCAGTGTTTTTACAGGAAGGATTTACATTAAAAAAGGCAGGATATCATGGATAAACATCTGGCTTATTTGCTTGTATTTGTTTATGTGGGTGTGTCAGAGAGGGGGGGG
>VXCM01000096.1:40000-55415 GCA_014773175.1 Lucifuga dentata | reverse complement strand
GGAGGCAGAGGATAGGGTTAGATGGAGGCAGATGATTCGCTGTGGTGACCCCTGAAGGGAAAGCCTTCAGGGGAAAAGAAGAATCTGACTAGAATTGAAGTTTTAATGTGTGTAAAGACAGTGACAGTATCAGCGACAGAAAAGGACCAGGCATAGAGCAGTGTGTGTGTGTGTGTGTGTGTGTGTGTGTGGATGTCTTATGTAAGAACACTCAGGTGAACAGATGGGAGTTATTTCACTGTTTTACAGGAAGAGAGCTGTGAATAGTCTAAAAACTCATTTACACTCGACGAGTTTGTCCATTTTTAATTAAAATGTCAGACTCCTTCAGTTCTTTTCTTCTTAACTCTCATAACTTGAGGTGACGAGTGGTCAAATAAAACTTCCCAGCATGCTTTGTATTTGAGTAAACTCTCCAGAAAAGCTTAATTTTTTTCCCCCTAGAATTTGACACAGTGGAGACTCTGTACTTTTTCAACCTGTTTGGATGAATCATTGAGATATTCTCACACAAAAAGGAAAATAAATCTACCTCTGACAAAGACTACATTTCAGTTCCAGCCCTCATACTCTTCACTTTTAACAAAGCAACCAAGATCACTTCTAACACTTGATGCTGCTGCTACTTTTATTGTAATAATGATTATGTGGCACATAAAGAAATGACCCTGAAACTTGATTGGTTGATTGAACTTCATGTCTTGTGTTAATCCTACTTGCTCTAGTTAATATGTTGAGTCCTAATTCTTTTAACTCACTATCTATCTATCTATGTTTTGTGCAGCACAACACAATGAAGAAAGGAAGATGGGATAGATGTAGAATCTGATTTGTTTGTTTGCTGACCCTATCACACACACACACACACACACACAGAATAATGCTGTTGCATGCAAAAACAAATCCATAATGTCTGATTTTTTNTCACACACACACACACACAGAATAATGCTGTTGCATGCAAAAACAAATCCATAATGTCTGATTTTTTAAATAAATGTTAAAATTTGGGGCGTCAGCAAAGGAAACTCCTGACAGGTGTGCAAATGAGCTAATAATTAACAAAAGTTGCTTACAATAACTCAGGTTTCCACAAAATTCCTCTTAACATTTATTAAAAGTGTTTTTGTTGAGAATATCATGCAGCTTGTAAATATATAGAAGCACAGACGCACTAAATTGACTAAACGCGATGTGCGTTCATGCAAACACACACGCTAAAGCCTGAAAACACACACTCTGCCACACACCGTAACTAATTCTTCTCTTAATCAGGCTTGTTACCGTTAACCGACGGTGTGTGATGGTTAATGTATTTATTGTACCTTTTTATGAGAAAAAAATTCCGCGTTGCAGNTAACCGACGGTGTGTGATGGTTAATGTATTTATTTTACCTTTTTATGAGAAAAAAATTCCGCGTTGCAGGTAAACGTGTTTGTCCTCACGCACAGGGAAAGAAACACGCACGGCGTTCACGGCAAATATTTCAAACATTCGTGGGTGTTCATTAAATGTCAACCAGCACCTCCTACCGGCCTGTCCGTGCTACTGCACCCAATAGGCATCATTTTAGATCAGAACAGAAAACAGTCATGATCAAATAAATAAAATAGCATCACAATAACAAAAGGATTACATAGATGAGGTAAAGCAAGAAAGTAAATTAAAGAGAGCATATGTTTAAAAGAAATATTAATTTGCTTTTTTAACACATTCTGCAAGATTTTAAAGTAGATATATTTTTGTCCAAAAACAGAATAACATTTCCACAATTTCCCCCTCATATCTTATTAAAAATTGATGGCAGTTTGTAATATAATTAGGGAGATGAAAATTATAAAACTAAGTAGTTGAGTAGCAGTGAATTAATTTGAAAAATATGAAATACAATGATCTAGTAGATTTCCTTCTCTAAATCTGTAAATTTTGTAAATGAAAGTGCATGTCTGTAAAGCATTAATATCATGAATTGTAAGAAGTTTAAGTTTCTAAAATTTCTTGTGGTAAGTTAAAGGACCATACCAGCCATTTTGCATATTTGAGCCTAATATATTCAATTTTCATACACGTAAGGTTACTGACAATCATTTCCCAAAACTGAAACGGTAAATTAAAATTTTTGCTTTGGGAAATGATTGTCAGTAACTTTACATGTATGACAGTTGAATACATTAGGCTCAAACATGCAAAATGGAAGGTATGGTCCTTTAAAGGCACCTACCCTCAGCTGCTGCCCCAGCTGCAGCATCTTGATGTTCCTTGGGTTCCTGATAGTTAAAAATCCTTCCGGTTTCTCCTCATATAAGATGTTTCAGCGCTGCTTCCTGTCCTCATGTTGTCAAGAGCAGCACCTAAAGGCCTCCACAGCCATGGTCACCCAGCGGTGCTCTCAAACTGACAACACACACATGAAAAATTAAGACAGCAAAAATCCTGCTATTTTTCTAAGCCCTGATTCTGTTCTCAAGCTCCCCGCAAACAAAATAATGACCACCTTGATGCCATTTTGGCAGGGAAAGACGTTATGATTTCTCACTCCTGTACTCCTCTTCTTCTTTTTCCTCTTCCTCCTAGTGCTGCATGAGGAGCTGTGCAGCCTGCTCAGTAGAATCCACTTTCCCAGCTCACGCTAAGTAGCTGGGGCTTTGCTTGTTTTCTGATCCTCAACCGCCTGGGTCAGGTAGAGATTATGGCAGATATGACTGCACACACACACACGTAGACATATTGTACATACAACAATGAGCCGTGACTTTAGAAATGCTCTAGATTTAGAATTTTTGCTGCAAATTCAAAATTGTTTTGTCACATTAGACTCTTCACTATGAATAAAGATTAGCCATGAATTTGGATCTGTGAAGCCTTTCCATTGAATCTTGACTTGCTGGTGGAATGCTTGGAATGCTTACTTGCCTTAGCTGAGTATAAGGTTGGAAACTGTCAAATCCAGCACTCCCTCCTCACGTCTCTGCTCAGGTCTCTCACACCTCAAAGCTAGTGGCTATATATACATGTTCATATTTATAGCTGCATAATCTTGACCAAATGGGTAGCAGCAAAGATAGCTTGTGACTCATTCTGAGGACACAAATACAAGTCAAAGTTTGAAATCACTCCCTTTATTACAGTTAAAAAGTAGATATGCAGCATAATATATCAGTATAATCTGAAAAAATACACTACTGCACTATGGTCACACACCATTTGTCAGCACTATAATCTGGGATTATGGTGCAGGAAACATTATGGGAGGGAGGAGATGACAGAATCCACAATCCCAACCAGTTTGTCACATTGTTTCTGTAAATATCAATAGTGCCCTCTGCTGGTGAATCAGAATTGGAGAGATTGTCAATAGTTGAAGGACGAGCCACATAAGAGGAAAATTTCCTCCTTGATACAAGATTGCTGCTGTGAACAGGTAAAGAAACATTTATTAATTCATAGATATATGAATTAATAGGTATATGTAATTATAATGCACTTGGACATACCTGCTGCCTTTTATTAAAATCTTATTAATTTGTTTAAGTGGCTCGCATTGATCCCCCATCTTAAAGTACACAGAAGGAAAGAAGGCAGATAATATTTCTGTGATATTAAAACAATAATATAAAACATTCTGTTTCAAAACTGACCCGAAATGAAAACTAAAAAAATGGAAATCTGTCTATGCCTCCTTTAATTTTTAGGTTTAATAGCAAAGTGTTCAGTGCCACCAGTATAAAGAATTCCAACAGAGCAGACAAGATTAAAAATAAAAAAAAAAAAAAAGATTAAAAACACTGCTTTGGCAATACTGTAACATTATATGGTCAGGCCAATAAAGCCTTTAGAAACAAAACGAAGGTTAAGATGCATCGACCATAATGTACACATTTCAGCAAAAGAATGCGGGAAACTGCTGCCTATGGGAATCTAAAGGGAAAAAAAATTGAGGAACACCTGCTGACAGGTGACCAACAGAGGAGAAAAAATTCATTGAGAGAGAGAGAGAGAGAGAGTTGGCACAGGAATCATCATTCAACTGAAAATAAATGTTGCTCTGCTTTTTAGGTCATTGTCAGTAAGTGGCTGCTGGCACTTTAATCAGCCCATTATTTGTTGTCTTTGTTGTGGCGTTTTGGCTTTAACTTTACTCCCGGCAAATAAAAAGCTTCCCTCACATCCATGACCTCATTACATCTGCTTTCAAACCAAATCACCACTGTAGGGTTTCAGACTGAGAGCTTACTGAAGGCCTACGTTTGATAAAAATGGCTGCTGTAACAACTGAAGGCTACAAAGTGTGAAAATAGAATAATTTCATCTGTTATTCTTTTATGTTACTTTTTCAATTTGTGACATAAATCGCTCTGGGATTCATGCAAATGATGATCTGAAGCTCGCTCTGCCTTCTTATTCTGTGGTTGACTTTGTTTTATTCTTCATTGTGTGGGTCAAAATATGGCTCCCTGTGGCTTTATGATAATACGACCTGCATTAGTTTCTTTGTCTGGTTTGTTTTGTAAAAATAAACCTCTCTTTTCTTCTTTTAACAAAAAAACTTGTTTAGAAGAAGGTATTTATTGTGCATTCCTGGTAATATGATGGGTTAAAACTGAAAAAAAATCTAAATCAATTAATGTAAAGTTTGATTGATATGATCGGAAATGCACAATTCAAATATATGACTTTACAAATTGATAAAAATGGAGTTCATCTGTTTTTGCAAATGAAGTCTTAAAAATACTGTACATTTCAAACCAAAAATTGAGCCCAGTAATAAAAACAAGACATTGGAAGTGAAGTTAGGACGTCTGTTAGCCTGAAAGTGACCGTGCTGAGCTGGGAAAAGAAAACTCATGGCTTTAGCTCTCAGCTATGAGCATCACTCCATGCAGGTATTTTTTTTTACAATTAAACCTACTGGCTTAAGGAGAGTGCTGCACAGTTTGTTTCCACTTCTAATTCTGCTAAAGCTTGGGGAATGATGCAATCCAACACTGCACTTTTATATTTTCAGAATTACACCGGTTGGCCCACTGGAGGGCACTGCAGTAGTTGCCGACTCTTTCATATTTCAAACCCCACTGATCCAATTTTGGCTAAACTTGGGAAAATGTAGTTGAATTCCTGCATTGGCCTGGATACTTGTTGTCCCCTGAGTGCATAGTTTATTACCTTTCTTGAATGAAATAAAACCCTTGGCATAAATTAAAATGTGTTTGTGTTGTGGTTGCCTACTGTGGTTATAAAAAAAAGTATACTTATAGTATACATACATATGCATTCATGTTTGAGCCTGGGTTCATGGTGTTTGGTGTATCATTTGTGCAAATGAACAACTGTGAATGCTGCTGCTTTAAAAATAGTGTTGGTAGTTTTAATGGAAATGAAAGAGCTTTGCGCTGCAGGTGGAACTCTGTGTTAGTTATGGTGCAAACACACACACACACACATGGCTGTCAGTAAGATAACGTGTATGCGGGTAGTATTTATTAGGCTTAAACATACCAAATCACTGGCATGGTCCTTTAAGAGCACCGATAGTTTCAGCTAGAAGTCCTTCATATTAACAGGCATTATAAGCCCTGACAGACTCCACAAAGGAGANCCCCCCCCCCACACACACACACACACACAAATATCCTGTGATCATGATCATAAATACAACTGATTCATTATACTCTCTCCTTGGTGCTGAAATGTTGAAATAGAGTTTCGGTTCGTTTCATTTAGCAACAAATCTGAAGTATTCTTTTTATCAATTAATTTACTTTATTGTTATGTCTAGTTGATCAAGAGTTGGCGCCTCCCAGATCTTGATTGGCTAAACACATCTGATTTGACTATTATTATTATTATTACTTATTTATGTTAGAGCAGGAAGTATGGAAGCTGTTTTTATGCCCAGTATGAAGCAGTGGATTATGGGTATTAGCAAGTGTTGATAGTGCGGCCAAATGACCAACGAATCACTGAGGCGAGAACCATAAGCATCTTCCTGTACGGGATCAATAAAAATGGAGATTATTCTACTGCACAAGGATCCTTCAGCCAATCAAAGGCTTTTTTGTCATGAAAATAATTTGGAATATATAGATCTTTACCCATATTTGTAATGTATAGCATAGATTTAGACTTGGAGTAAGATGTCAGAGGGATGACAAAAACATTAACTCTGCCAGCGTTCTTCCATTGGGAACACACACACACACTCACTCACAAGCACATTCACCACAGATGTTTCCCTTAGCTTAGCAACATCTGGTGGAACATCTGTGTTATGCACAACTCTGTCACCCCTGCAGAATCCTGTCCACATGTATAATTGTTTTATGCAGTAATAGGTTACTGTGATTAAAACCTTCAGTAATATAATTTCAGTAGTAAAAAATGTAAATGTAAATATGCCATTACCTGGTACATTTATTTTATTTCTGTTGTCTATGGTGTTTTTTTTTAAGTTGGATTATTAATATTTGCAATGTTGTTGCCACATTGTTACTAACCAACAATAATAAGCCTTCACTAAAACAAACACAAACACTCTGACTCACTTACTGAATTAAAACAAACTTCTTATCTTGTATCTTGTACAATTGCATTGCAGGACTGAGTATTTCTGAGTCTTTATTATAACTAAATTAGATACAAATTACCAGCTTACAGATCTAAGTTATTTATAAAAATATATTTTTTTAAAATCAGAATCCCCCTCTGTCTTTATTCACTGGACAACCGCTGCATGTCTTATCTTGCAGGCAACTGCTTAATGCCTCTAATGAGTGAAATATTTTAAGTAATAACTAATCATTTGAAGAGGGGATATTATACATGGCTGCTAAATGCATCAGTTTTACTGTCTACACACACTCCAGGTCTAAACAGATTTCTAATGTTCTTTGCTGAAGGTGTAATTTGTGTTAATGAGTGTGTGGTGTATTGCTAATGTTCTGTTATTGTGTTGCATAATGAGCCTGTTATTAGAATGACTGTGGGCTTGAATATGAGCCTTAGTTTCCCTTTTGAACTGTGGAGGTACTTTTTATTAAAAACTCCAAAATCTTTGAACTTTTTTGAGATACCTCATACAGATACAAATGACAAATCCACGCAATGATGAGTTAAAGTACCATATATAATAATATGATTATTATGGGTTAGGGAGGTAGCTTAAACTTTTGTATTTGTCACAGCATGTTTGGTTATTGGCAGTCCTCCTCCTCTCTTAAAGGACCATACCATCCATTTTGCATGTTTGAGCCTAATATATTGAATTTTCATACACGTTACTGATAATCATTTCCCAAAGGATAAAACTGGATTTCAGCTTTCCTGATATTTTGCAAAATCTCTTAATCTTTCAAAATCAAATATTCAAGCGATACACCCACCTTAAAAATCCATGTTTCACTTGCTAATAGCAGCCTTATGAAGTCACAGTCATTAAAATTTTTCGATTAACACAGGTCTTCTTTTGGGACTATATTCCCTGGTGGAGACATACATTAACTCCATGCTTTTTATTGCACTTAAACACTAAAATTAAGAAGCTTAAAAAAAAAACCCTGAATACACGTCCTGTTCCCGATGATGGATTACCTATCCCAAGAACATTTCAAGTATCAAGAAGTTGATTTTAATAGCGTACCAGAATGAAGTGAAACCAATGATGGTCTGGAAGGTAGGATTTTTTTTTTTTTAATTTACTGTTCCAGTAGTATGCTTTGGGAAATGATTGTCAGTAACGTTATCCGTATGAAAATTGAATATATTAGGCTCAAAAATGCAAAATGGATGGTATGGTCCTTTAAGCTCAAGGGTATGTACTGTATATATTCCCTTTGTTTGTGCTGTAGGTGTTTGACTCCGATGAAGATACTGATAGTGTCAAAATGTCAGACTTTGTCAAAGAAAAAGCAGTACAGTATGCTCCAGTTTCCTCCTGCATTCAAGCTCCTTTAAATTTAAACTTGTCCTTCTCTGAGATCACCAAATCCAAGGCCAAAGCACAAAAATGTGCTGTTTATACAGGTGTCCTCACAAATATCCCTGATTTGAGACAAGATTTTGTCCTTTTTCCCTATAAATCTCTCAAAAGTGTATTCTGTGTCTCTCTGTCTTCCTGTCTTTTCCTTTACTTTTTCTGCTGCGACTTTATCTATTTCTTTATTGCTTTTCTGGTCAGTCTGGGGCAGCTGATTAGCATATCTGCTACTTCCATCATCCAGGTCTTAGCATGCCTATGTGTGTGTGCTAAGTGTGCATGTTGTTCTGGCCGTATCTGTATATGTGATAGCACCTTTCTTCATTTAGGGTCCTTCAGAGAGAAGGAGCGAGGAAGAGAGGGATGCCGGCCTAATGGTTGAGAGCGGAGAGTTGAGATAGGGGCAAGACAAACTCCTGAATTCTCTAATTAAGCTCGCTGTAATTACACAAACCCAATTATTGCCTCAGCCTTTTGTGATCTTCAAAGCCAAGATGCTGCAAATGAAGCTGTGAACAAGTGGAGGAGGAGGAGGAGGAGGATAAGAAGAGAAGTGGGGGAATGGGCGGCAGCAAAGCTTAATGAACAATAAAATCGACAAAACGCTGGAAAAAACGCTGAGCTCCTTCCGCCGCGCCGTTAAATCTGTTGACATTTCATTTGCAGGGAAGCAGCGCAGTGTTATCCCCCACACACTCCTCTCTTGAAGACAACATTGTGCAACAAACAAACGAGTGGTCTGAGGCAGCAGATGAAAGATGGGTTTACTAAGTCGCCCTGCTGTTTCTCTTTCAAGTTAATTAGAAATCACATTCTTTTGTTTCCCCTTCGCAGGCGCTTATTTACTTTCTCACTTCGACCATTAGAACAAATTTGCAACATGAGGTGCAAATAATTGGATTTGTCTTCATGGCTGTCACGGATTGGGGAACATTTTGTTTTGATTTTTATTATGGTTTGGTTACTCTGTTGTGTCGTGGTCTGCTGGTGGTGACTGAGTTTGCAGATTCGCTTACGGATATTTGTTTTCATTTTTGGATTTGTGTTTTGCTCACAATTAAGCAGCGGCGAGAAGAGAAGTTTAGTGTTTCGTGACAGGAAGTTGTTTCAGCTCAGGCCTTGTGCGACCTGAGATTCTCTTGTGACACTTTCATGGCCTTTGTTCTTTTACAGTATGGCCGCATGACCAGCGATTGGAGCGTCCTTATGCAGCAGAGACGAAGGCAAAACACATATGTACAGTTCAGAAAGACACACCCACACACACACACACACACACAGCAAAACATGCAAAGTGATGCAAGCTCTTAACTAGCACAAGAAGCATATCTGCAATAATCTCAATCTAACTGCAATATTGTTGCAGGAAGTTTGTCAAAATGCTTCACCACCTTACAGCAACACACATGCAGCTTAATCTTCCTGGGGTCCATCAATACACATAAATACATACATACATACATTAACATACAGTAACAGATGTATGGTTGATTTCTCAAAAACTGGTGTTTATTAAAAACCATCTTCAGAGGCAGAAACCAAGTAAGAACAGCGGCTAATATGCAGCAGCTGAGCTACTGTAATTAAAGGACCATACCACATACCTGTGAGAATTAAAGTGAATGTGAGGTCTTTTAATTTTTCCACTACACCACCCATTTTGCATGTTTGAGTCTAATATATTCAATTTTCATACATGTAAGGCTAGTGACAATCATTTCCCAAAGCATACTACTGAAACAGTGAATTAAAAATGTTTTTCCTACCTTCCAGACCGCCATTGGTTTCAGTTCATTCTGGTACGCTATTAAAATCAACTTGTTGATACTTGAAACATTCTTGGGATAAGTAATCCATCATCGTGAACAAGACCTGTATTCAGGTTTTTATCAAAGTTACATAATTTTAGTGTTTAAAAATAATAAAAAGCACAGAGTGAATGTATGCCTCCACCGTGGAAAACCAAAACTCCAACCAAAAGAAGACCTGCATTTATCGAAGAATTTAAACAACCATGACTTCATAAGGCTGTGTAACTATTAGCAAGAGAAACATTGATTTTTAAGGTGGGTGTATTGCTTGAATATTTGATTTTGAAAGATTAAGAGATTTTACAGAATATCAGGAAAGCTGAAATACAGTTTTATTCTTTGGGAAATGATTGTCAGTAACATAACATGTAAACTGAATATATTAGTGCCAAACATGCAAAATGGCCAGTATGATCCTTTAAGTTGGCTAATATCTAGTACTCATGTAATAATGCACAACAATTAACAGTATCACATCCAGTATGATCTTCTCTGCTGGTTCTCTTCCCTTCAAATGTTAGCAAACAGAACATGATTCCCATAAAGCGCTCCGATTCCACCCAAACTCCCTGGAAGCCAGAGCATTAATGAACCATGAAAAGCAGCAAAAAGTACAAGATATTATTCCAACATACTTCTAGCCCAAATGCTGATGTTTCTTGTTATGGCTTGTGTAAATTATCATCACTGTAATAATAATACAATAATACAACACAATAATGTCAACCATGGGACACTCAAAGGTGTTTTCACTTGGCTGATTAGACCTCTTCTCAGGACTGTGTGGGTGTGTCCAGACTGTGCTTGATTGACAGCTCCTCATTGTCTGGTAGGTTTGGAGTTTGGTGATATCAACTCTTTAGTCAGGTCAGTTTTAATATTTCAATCAAAACCTCCACTTAAAATATGACACCTCTGCTCTATTTTCTGCATTTTCTGGTATCTCAATTACGCTTCAGTCCTTAGTGATGACAATGGAATGGGAATGTTCTTTTGCCTCTCTCTCTCTCTCACACACACACACACACACATACAGAGAGAGAGAGAGAGAGAGAGAGAGAGAGAGACAGAGAAACAGAGAGAGAGAGAGAGACAGAGAGAGAGAGAGAGACAACCTGGAAAAGAACCAAAGCCATCAGCATAATGGAGTCATAACAGAAAGCCATCAAACCGGAGAGCACTTGGCTACTGGCTCGATACTGGATTCCTGGTATGTGTGCGTGCACACACATACACATACACACGCACACACAATTAAGGATATATTGTTTACAATGAAAAATCAGGCGGTAAGTTTTTTCCAATATTAAATCTGCGTTATGCCCCATTAAGTGGGTGCTGGCCTGTATGTCTGCTTCTATCTGTGTGTGTGTGTGTGTGTGTGTTTGTGTGTGTATGCGTGCATGTGTGCTGGATGATTTTTGGCTCCTTTTGAAGACAGTTCATTTTGGCCACGGCTCTGATCCTTGTGTCCAGTGGCACATCTGGTGCACAGCCCAGTGTTTGTGTGTGTGTATGTGTGCACACAGACATACATGACAGACACACACACACACAAAACACACACTGAAATGCCAAACACCATTTCAGCAAGTGTCATGTTGGTCACAGTGAAAATAGCCATATCAGGCCCTTACTCCTGTCCTGTCCTGTCCTGTCCTGTCCTGTCCTTTCCTGTCCTTTCCTTTCCTTTCCTTTCCTTTCCTTTCCTGATTTTAGTCTGTCAGAAGTCATTTCAGGAAAAGGGTTTAATTAACTCTGATCATGTGACCTGATCGAATCTCTGGTTTGACCAAGTAAAATGACCATAAATGTGCAACAAGGGCATAAAAGAAGCATGAAAATTAATATACAGCTTCACGGCCTGAACATTATGAACAACAAAGCAAATCGGCTTTCCTGCATATGTACTGAAGCATGCCAGAAATGAAAAATAATGTGTCTATTTTAATTGCAAAGTAAACACAAATGCAGGTGCAACATTTTCAGCTATCTTTATCATTAGTTTTCTGTTGATTTCTATGGCTCAGACAAAAATATGGTGACTTGACTTTAGATATAAGGTAAAAAAAAAAAAAAANTAAAAAAAAAAAAAAAGTGTAGACCTTTGATTTGCTTTAAACCCAACAGGATGAATCCATCCATCCATCCATCCATCCATCTCCTTGACTCAAATCAAAGACTTTTATTGGCAAGTACAGTACGGTATGTTGTCACAGTATTTCTGTTATTTTCGCCTTCAGCACCTTCATCTCTTTTATTCTTTCTCTCTGTCTCTCTTTCCATCCCATCCCCTCTTCCTACCAGAAATGAGGGATCCCAGCAGGCCACACCCATTCAGCTCGAAGACACTGATGATGTTTAATTGTCACTTCTTGTTAAGACGTTGGCGACATTCACACAGGGACAGAGGGGAGGCAATCGGTGTAATCAGGGGAAATGGAAAAACAGAGAGAGAGAGAGAGAAAGAGAGAGAGAGAGATGGCCGGTCTCCCTCTCTCTCACCCCGTTGGGGCATGATCTGATTTGACAAGCACAACGCTGTCATCTTGAGTTTATCCAATTTGAAATTCTAATTAAGGAACACAGCCCTGTTCTGTATTTTTGTTGTTGTTCTTCTTCTTCTTCGTCTTAGGCCACTTTGTCTTCTATTTGTCTTTCCTTTACTTTCCTCCTTCCCTCGCTCCTCCGGTCTTCTTTGGAGGCGGTGTGACTGCAGAGTCGGCCGGTTGCTCTGGGTGAGATTCTGGTCTCACACCATAGCAGATGATATCAGTGGCTTTAGGTCAGCCAATTAGACTGCGTGTGTATTCCATGTGCATTTGTATGAGTGTGGGAGGTTCTGTGTGTGTGCGTGTGTGTGTGTGTGTGTGTGTGTTGTGTGTTTCTGTCAGAATCCTAATGAGGAGGCAGAAAGAGGAGCAATGGCTGCTGATCTGTGATGCTGAAGAGCAGGGAAGTGGTCAGTGTCTCTAAAAACTTCACACTCATTTTTCTTTATTGTGTAAAGGGAAAATCATTTTAAGACACTTTTAAGCCTTTATACCTTCAATTCTAGGTTGATATTGGAGTTGTAGAGAGTGACCATCAACACACAGATAATGACTTATACACCCATGTATTTATGTATTTCACTTAAACACCCCATTTATGTACTTTATTGTCCAATCCCTTGAGTTCTATGTCTCTGATGGAGGAATAAATCCACAGAAACATGCAAACTTCAGCTCCTGTAAAAGATTCATGTTCTCTTTTCACTGTAAAATATACACATATATATAACTTAAACGTGTTTGTCTGTATATGTTACAAGCAGATACTCTCCAGATACACTTATTGTGACAAGACGAGCAACGCTATATTTTCCTTTACCAGCCGGTGGTGCTAGCAGCCTATAAACCACAGTCCTCCAGCACAACTCCGCCTGTTAAAGCACAGAAAAAGAAAGAGTGGAGTTTTTGGAGGCCTGCCAGTCATGATGAAAAACCACTGCAGAACTAATCTATTTCCATGGCTGTCCTAATCCACCAACATAACGATGGCATCATTTAATCACAAAATCATCGCCATCGCCACCACCATCACCCTACTCTCCTCCATCGCTCCCCTCCTCCTCCATTGCATTAATAAAAATATATTTTGTAAATAAGAGCTCGTGATTAAGAGCAGATTACAGGCCTTTGGACGGACACACAGGCCGTGATGGGTTTTGTTAACACGAGAACAACACGGGGTGTCAGTCGTGTGTGTCTGACATGGCATCAACGTTATCCTCCTGCTGCTCATGTTATTGGCCTCAGCTTAGAGCTTTAGGCGACTTTTTAAACGCAGTGCTGTTTAAGAGCTTAGAGAAAATGGATGGATGGATAGATGGATGGATGGAGATCATGCAAGCACACACACACACACACACGCACAGAGGAAGAGAGAGAAAGGGAGATCAGTGTCACTCACAGTTTCAGCAGCAAAGCCTGATTTGCTTTGTGGTAAAAGCTGTTTTATTTCTCATCCGTCTTGTAATGGAGAAGCTCGGCTGTCACGCAGCACTTCAAGTCTCATTTTGTGCTGAAGAACAGGGTTAAAAAATAAATCTGCACTTTTGTTGGGCTGGTTTTCACCTCATTCACTGTATCTCATTTCATTATGCTTCCCTTAGTAATGGTCACATTTTAGAAAAGGAATGCAGTAAAAGCATAAATATATTAAACTGCAACATCTATATTTAAGCTTATTATTATAGTTTTTATCATGTTTTAATATCAATGTTTGTGGAGCCTTAATAAAAACTAACATAGGTGGGACCAAGTCATTTTTTGTAAATCTTGGCACTCAAAGTCCCAAGTGAAGTCTGCAAGTCCTAAACTTTGAGTTTTGAGTCATAAACAAGTCATAATGTTCTCTATGGAAAATTTAATGCCAGAGTAATAAGAAATATAAAAATTTAAAAAAATTAACATTTATTGTTTTCCAGATAAACCTATATGATATTCACAAGCAAAATAATCAGATATGCCTTGTGAATTACATTTGCCCCTTTTTTTTCAAGAGTTTCATAACATGAAGTGAAAGACAACTTATTAATAATAACTCATTAAGAAATTGGTCAAAAGTATGTCCAAACAACTGCAACTAAATAATGTATTTTAAAAAAGTGTTACTCATGAAATTCAATGTTGCTGCATCGGCATTTGTAATTTTCTGTAAGTTCAATGTCAAAATTAATTTTGACAGTAATTTTGTTGTGAGCAATGTCGTCTTTTTAAGTGATTATCAATTCTATATCTATTGATTGTCTATCTCTGTCTCTATCTATCTATATCTATTGCCTCAACTGTTCTGATTTTGTTATTGCCATGTGCAACATGATTGGCTTTCTGTTGGCTGAACATGAAACTGGGGTTGAAGAGCTAAATTGCTGGAAAGGAACAGTTGATTGGCTGAACACTTTTTAATGATAATCATTATTGATAAATATTACAACAGCGAAGACATAACAGAAACAAATATACATACCCCATCATTTGTTTTTTTTTAATTTTAATTTGTTAGTTTGCTATTTTGAGTTTTATGTTTTGAAGGTGCATTGAATTTATTTATTTTTAAATATTTTTTTTATTCTTATGGGCGACGGACCAAAATAAGGGAGTAAATGGAAATAAATAAATCTTTACTTTGGGGAAGGTATCAAGTATTTCCGAGTCAAAGGGCACAAGTCCGGGTGAAGTCACAAGTCAGTGGTGTCAAAAGTCGTGTTGCAAGTCTTTTTTTGATTCCGTCAAGCAAGTCAGCAAATCTGTGACTCGAGTCCAAGTTGAGACTAAGTTACTACAGCTATAACACTATAAATCCACTTCTTTCATGTGGTTAAAGAGGATCTTGCTTCCTCTGCTTGATGATGTCTTTGTCGAAACTTTTCTTGCTCGATGAGAAAAGCTAATGATGTAAGACGCAGCTGATGTTCTGAAAAATACTATTGTTTGTGATAATTGTTTGCGGTTTCAAGACAAATGTGTGTGTGTGTGTTTTTTTAAACTAGATATGCTATTTTTACCATGCAACACCAGTACAATCTCCACTCTTTTTCTTTCAATCGGTTCCTGTGGGTGAAGCGTGTACTTCAGCTGCAGGTGG
>VXCM01000096.1:0-37500 GCA_014773175.1 Lucifuga dentata | reverse complement strand
CTGTGTGTGTGTAGGACATACACAGTCACCACAGTGTCACTGATATTAAACACATGCTGTTGGTGCTCATATAATTGTCTCGATTGTCGGCATCTTTTTTTTACAATACTGAGCAAAATGGGAAGTAATTTTTTACAGCGTGGTCGTGCTGACTGTGGCGATTTCTGTTTTGGTCTGCACATTAAGTATTCAACCAAATATGTGAGAAACACTCGTTTAGCAACTGTGTGCAAAACCATATGCATAGTTCAAATCAAGTATAATCCTGGCCTTAGATCCTGATCCTCTTTAATTTATTCCTCTTCAATTAATGATTTCCCAAAATGCCTTTTCTCACCCGGAGAGCACTTGCTTAAACTTGCAAGTTTTAGCTTTGGGTTTTAAGGTTGTATGAGCAGGGTCAGGTTGGGATCCTAATTTTTACCAGGAATTTAAGGTTTCTAATAGCCCACTGGACATAGAATCCATATGCTATGATGTACAAATAGCATTTAGTTCTTTGCTGCACATCTACACATACACAATAACATAATATTAGACAAAAATAGCTCTAACGATCAAATACCACAAGTCGAATGCATACACTGTAAAGTAAAATCACACACTGAATCCAATTTAAAAAAAAAAATCTGCCTCTTATCCTTTCAAGTGGTGTGTGTGTCTTCCTCTACCAGAGGTCAGGGAGTTTGAGGGTTCTGCTCAGTATCTTAGCTGTTCCTAGGACTCCACTCTTCTGGACAGAGAGACCTCAGATCCCTACTGGGACCACTGTGGAGACTATATATAAATATCTATCTATCTATCTATCTATCTATCTATCTATCTATCTATCTATCTATCTATCTATCTATATATATATATATATATATATATATATATATAGAGAGAGAGAGAGAGAGAGAGAGAGAGAGAGAGAGAGAGACAGTATTTCCCACAGGTTGAAAATTGATCTGTGGCAGTGGGCAGGCATCCCATGAATCCAAGCACCATATCCAAGCACCCCAAGCCCCTGCTAGCTTGCTAACATATTATGCTAATCATGTTCACGAAAACACACATACATGGAACTCGCTCTCTCACTAACAGGAACAGAAAACAAACGTAATCACAAGACACTATCTAGCAAGCTCACCTGCAAAGACGAAATTAAAACTAATTGTCGCTCCACAGTAGTTTAATGTCTTGTTGATAAAATCCTGATTGGCTTCCTCCATGGCTCTCAATGGAACCATGGCATTCTCCTGCTCCTGTCCGATCTCATCAGCATCAGCACAGCTAGGCATATTTATCGAAAATAACAATGAGGTGGGACAAATAAATCTGTAATTTTGGCACACTTTGCAGCTTTGATCTGCATTTTAAAAACTTTTTTGTCCCGCTGTTTCTCCGCACCACTCCTTTTGTTTTAGAATCCATTTTTCGACTAAGCGCCAAGAAGTCAAGTTGATATAGTACGTGACGTAGTACATACGTGCAAGCAGGAGAGAGATTGTAAATATTGTGGGGTATTTTTATTTTAAAAATTAAACACTTGTAAAGTATACATTTTTTTTAAAATAGGTTTGCTTAGTTTGTTAATTTTTATTAGTATTATATTATGCAACACAAAGGCCACCGGCCAGCCCACCAATGGCTGTGGCCCACCATGAAAAGTCCCGCCTCTCCCAATGGCCAATCCGACCCTGTGTATGAGTGTCAAATAGCAGAACTGACAACATTAGTGGAGTTAAAGTTTTTGCAGGTGTGCAGGAGACACTTGATGTCCCTTACTTTGTGAATGTGTTGCATTACGGGCTGTCATGGTGCTGTCATAGCAGAAATTACTATCTTTTTGACTTCTTACTTATCAGTGTCACATCGATGTCTATGTTACGTCCAAAAGCACTTTGCACATTGGCAGCCAGAAGTCACAGCGAGAGGTACAATAACAACATCTAAATTTCTTCTTGTTTGTCGCTTGGTTGGCTTGAATTGGTGGAGATTTATATCGTGTCAATTGTTGGGGAGTTTGTCCCTTTTATGGGACATACAGGGTGTTTTCCTTTTTCCTTCTTTATTTATTATCACAAGACCCCACATATCTTCTTCTCCACCTCCCGCTTCCCCACATTTGGTCATATCAAAGGGTTAAAGCAACACCTCCAACCCTCATCCACTTCGACAATGGCGATGACTAGTAAAAGGCAGACAGACTGATAGATGTATATATAGATGCTTTCCTTGGAGATAAACATCGCGCCCCACACATTCACAAACACAGGGGGATTATTTGGGAAAATTCCAGGGCATTTGTTCCAGAGTGGCACCGCGGGCCTCTGAACACCAGCGATTCAGTTAATGTCAGTGTGCAAAAGCATCAATCTGTCAACAAAACGCTACTTTGTAGGTCAAAAGCCTTTCAGCATTGCAGAAAAAAAAAAAACAAAAAAAACAACAGCTCCACATTTCACCAGTGAGTGAGAGAAAGAGGCCTCGAGGGTGACAGAAAAGAGAAAATTGTTACTATTACCTTGGAAAGCAAAGAAGGTACAGAATAGAGGAAATTCTCCATGAGAAGGAATAATCAAGATGGCTATTTTTCTGCTGGATACTGCTGCTCCCTTGCATTATCAAAATTGATCATGCCTATAATTTTACAGGGAGTGACTGAAAGAAAGAGAGACAGACGGCCCTATTGTTGTGCCAGCAACATATCAAGCACCGTGATATTGTGCCAGTTAAGTGCCAGTTTTGTTAGGGTGCAAGCAGATTTTTTTCCCCCTGCAGAATTATGCTTTTCTGTGCTCTTTCAGCGACTTTAACTGGCATAGACCTGATTAAAATCACATAAACCCGTTCATTATAGCCTGTTTCATTTAAGTTTACATGCACATCAAAATATGAATAGAATTCAATTACAGTAGAATCTGTGCTATGCTGAATTCCTACCAATATCTGTCAAATATCAAACATGTCGGAAAAAAAAGCGCACATACTACATGTGCAAAAATAAAAAGAAAGGGATATTTCAGTGAAAATGTTTTTTAAAAATGAGAAAAAAACTCAACAAGGTTTTTCCTTACCAAGACAGACAACGTCACAGCCTTTAGTAATCATGTAATTTTTTCTTTGGTGTCACACCTCTCTGCGCTCCAGAGGTGTGCTATCTTGCAGCAGGAAGTCCCTTACAGACACTTCCTGTTGGTCCCAGGAACAATGGCTATTGTCACCAAACATGCCATGGAGCTATTCTGTGACCTCACCTCCATGTCGCTGCTGAAAATAAATCCTCCATCTTTAAACAGAACAAGCGATGATAGATTAACAAGGTAACGGCGTCAAAAATATTTAAAAAAAATTATAACGGGACAGAAATGGTAGCCTAAATTATGCTAGAGTGAGGCGGAAATACGAGCACACTGGAAAGTATTGTTGCTTGTTTTTACTCTGAACTGGCTTTTCTGATCATTTTTCTTGTTTCCAATTTAGCGGCAAACTGGCGCCAAACTCTCTCCGGGTTAAACAAGGCAGACTTTGTTAAAGAAAAGACAATGAGGTCACAGAAACTCAAACAGGAAGCTGAAATGTTTGTAATAACTTGCATATCTTAAAGGAGCTTTAGTAGAGCCTTCAGCTGCCCTGCAGTCATCTCTGCACCTCTGTACCTCCACAATCCATAGCACAATCCTGGTTTAAATCTGGCTGGGGTTGTTGCACGTCTTTCCTCTCGTTCCATAGAACAGCTAGCACGATAAGCATGGACACATATGCAAAAGTGAGTCACTGACACTTTTAATTATGGGATCAAACTGTCACGCCATAATACTAGTTGATGGAAACACACACTTGTATTTTGTTTTTCAGATTTTTTTGGAAATTTTTTGAATTATATTGATTCACTAGCTTGAATGGTGTCCAGTAGGTTGACCTGACAATCTAACAGCTTAAAATCAATTCAAACCTTTTCAGCTACAAATGTGTAACAAATAAAGTTGTAACCATCCACATTAAAATACATGTTACGTGTATTTCCAAATCTTGCTTCTGCTTGCAGATCTCTCTCTGTTTTGGAACTCTTGCTTATTAAAATGAGCATAACTTTACTGGTCTGTTACTGTTGGCTACAGAGCAGCTCTATTGTAACAGTCGATGGGTTAAATGCTTTGCTCCAAGGGCTCTCAGTGGTAGTTATCATGGGAGGGAAGAGCATCACGTCTTGAACATGGTTCACACATAGTCAAAATGGCCTGTTGCCCAAACAATGCAGACACGGATTGCATTTGGGAGTGAAATGCAGACAAAAGTTACATAAACAGGCTTCCATTGAGGACAATCTTAACTGAAACCACTGGCTGGGAGAATATGGGGGGATTTTGTGAGCTTTCTACCTACTACACCACTGAAGAAGGTATAAAAAGTATAAACTTCTACATCCATGCACGGAAAGGATGAACCAGACATTCCAGAGGCTTGAATTGCTGTTTTTTTCAGTATGAAAATAGAAAAGGTCTTCGTAACAGACTGAGAGAGAAACAGAGAGAGCATTGTATTCATTAATCAGCTGATGACACCCCTTCCAGTGGCCTTAGTAGAGTGGGAAATTATGGAACACAACCAAGCTCCCTTACCTTATGTTTAGCATGATCCTCCAGGGTTTTACAATGGGGTACCAACACTCTCAGTGCTTTTTCCTGTGACACAGTGTGTGTGTGTGCGTGTGTGTTTCAGCATCCCTTCGTCCTCATCTGTACAGAGCAGCTGCTGTCAAGATGCTATTGGGGATTAAACGCCTCTCTCACATACAATCTGCCTTCTCTGCCCTCCCCCCACCACAACCCATCCACATCTTCACCTTGCCACCTCCTTCCATTCCCTCACCCCCGCCACTTTGCTCTTTCTCTCTTACATCTCGCCTTTTCTACATCTTCTTATTTTAAAGCCCCAATCCGCAATTGGTTTACAGTGTCGTTTATAACAGCAGTCAGATATGGTCCACATTCCAATTGTGGCTCATGCTGTACAGTAGTGGGGCGGGAATGGTGCTGCACACAACTCACGGACTGGGACTTTAAAGTATTATCTTGCGTACATGAATTTATATGAACACAATGCAACTTATTGTTTTAACCTTTAAAGGACTAACAAATCATCGGCAAAGTTATCTCTGTGTTTAAAAATTGTAGAACAACTTTTTCAGTGACTGAAAAAAACTGGAGCAGTGAAAATCGGCAAATTCTGGAGTTTTCCAGCTTTCCGGAAATAGCATTACCTGGTTTGGCCACTCACTGTAGGACGGGGAAGCGATAAGGAGATGGAGTGTCCCAGTCCCAGAGGATATGCTTTGCAGCTGGCATTTACAGATCTCTCCATTGGTGGGGTGGGATGGGGTGGNATGGGGTGGGGTGGGGTGGGGCAGACATGGTTCTTCTTGGTTGTCAGTTTAGAAAATGATGCTCTGAATGCCTATAACTTGATGAAGAAATGTCTGATTTACAAGCTCAAAATACCTCAATGAAACTTTCTATGGTGAAAATTTATGATGCAAAATACAGGATTTAAAAAAAAAAAAAATCAGGTATTTTGCGACATGCTAGTTTTAGCGTTGTCATTAATGCATTGATATTACTTTGCTTTTGCTCAGTCTGCTTTAATGTTCAGGAGCTTTTTCTTTTCTTTCTTCATCTAAACCTTCTCTTCACATCACTCATATTCTCATATTCAACAGCGACTGTAAAAATAGTTAGTTTGTTGCTCGTGTATCTTCTCCACCACAGCCTGTAAAGATTAAATGTTAAGAAAAGATACTCAATATGGAGATTTAGAAGGTTCGGTATGCAGACAGAACATCCTCATGCGTACATCTCCTTGTAATGTGCATGTTTGTGCGACAGAAAAAAGTACTAAAGTGTGTGTGCGCGTGTGTGTAGGCATGGCTCGAGGGGCGAGCGAGTTTTATCCTACTGTCAGAGAGAATGTGTCAGATTTGGACTCCTTTGTTGTGTGTCGCAGAGCCTTGTCGCTACGTCTTTCCGCTTGTGTGTGTGTGTGTTTGCCTGCCATTCCTGTCGGCTTTAGTTATTAGTCACCAGCTCTGTCGAGAGGCGCTATTTTTTATTTTTTTTAAATAGTTTTGAAGTCATAAATCCATAAGCAGACAGATGTAAGCTGGCGACCAAATACAGAAGTATATTAGGCATTTCAGCATGCTGCTTGATGGGACATAAATGCAATCATATCCTTTCTCCCAAATCCCTCAGAGTGTTCGCATTCTCCCTTCACCACTACTGATAGACTATTAAGATACAGATGCTATTGGTGCATAAACCACACTAAGTCGGTTGTTATAATTCTCATGTATACCATATGTCTTGTCTTAAATTTGGGAACACTGCATTTTCTCTGAAGTGCTGATGAGAGATTTGACTGGAATCAAGTATGCATTGTGGTCCAAAGCATAGCGTGGGCAACATTGGCTCTATAGCAAAGGAAAAATGAAATGAGCACATTTTGAAACTGGCTGTTCAAAGTAACATGTTAGAATTAAATGGAAACGGACATGGATGTTCAGCGTTTTTAAGGTTGTTACACAGAAAAGAAAGAGAAAGGAAGAGCCAGGCTGAGAGGTTACATCCTGTCTGTCCCCAGAATGTAAACCTTTGAAATCATCACACTTCCATTACTGTAACTGAATTTGAGAATAATACCAAATGCTTCAATAATACCAGCTTATGAATTCATTATGATATGATATAATAGCACTGGCCAGATGCTGCAGTTTTGTTTGACCTGCAAATGAATCTAATCCAAACCAGACATCTGACAATGGAGGTTTTCATAACCCCCCAAAATGATATTAAATCATTTTTAGGTTATATTCATTTTCAAAATGTTAATTAATTAAAAAACCAAAGCTGGGTGTAGAGCGAGGTGATGTCAAACAAAACGACAAAAGAAACTTGCGTCTTTTCAGTACTGTTTTTGACATTAATACACAGTTATCACTCTAAAAATACTATTAATCCATTTGAAGTTCACTATTATTAATAATTACCATTTCAAAATAAAAGAATTCTGTCATCGGTAACAAACAGTTATAGTGATGAAATGGCCACATGATCAATCATGATAACAATCAACTGATCAGAATTAAAATACAAATTCATATTGTTATTAATAATTAACACTAAGAAGAAATCTTACACTAACATACAACTGTTAGCTTGTGGGGGACATTTATCTTTTTTTTCTTTTTATTGATGATTGCTAAGTATTTAATCAAAACCATTGTTCTGTAACTTCTCATGAATATATGTAGAGTGTATATGTAACTTCTAGTTAATGGCTCGTGCTTTCCCAGTGAGGATTAATGTATTACTCCTCATATTGCATAGTTTTCAGCTTTTACAGTGGCCGATGATAAGAGAAATGACAAAATGAAGGCATGACATGTGAGAACGCTGTCTGTTTCTCTGTGTTGCCGCTGGCTAGTGGGAGCTGTCAGAAACGCAGAGGTGGTTTGGAACAGGAAGCGCCGCCTTGACCCTTGCTTCCTCCATTGCGCCTTGTTTATGTTCCGACGACTTCCTGCATTTCTCTGTCATTTCTCAGGCTTGGAATAGCGTGGCTGGCGGACGGATATATCATGATGTATTTGTCGAGCAGAGTGTATGTGTGTAGAAATAGAAATGTAAGCTGAAGTGAAAAGCTGCTTCCTAGTAACTGGAGACTGTTGGACTGTAATGTTGGTATTCAGTCAGTAGAGGGTGGATAAGGCTATGCTATGTGACCAACAACCCACAGTGAAGCTACAGTACATGGCAGGCGGTAAGATTATTGACATGTGACAGAAATCTTTCCTGTCTCTTGTCTGAAATTAGCAGAAACATGCAAACACCTCCTGTACATATAATGGAAGCTGCAGGCATGAGAAAGATTTAGAATGTTAAATTACTAAAACTACCTCTCATCTCAGAGATCACCGGTGTTGAAGCTTTGATAATTTTGTCTGAAACACTTCTGCAGTTGGCTTATTGTGTCATCAGAATTGAACTTAAACAACCTGCATGTGTAATTGCAATTACACTGTAATTACAATTGTCAATTGTAATTGTAATTGATTACACTGTAATCTCTTTCTGTAAGTGTGTGTTTGTGTCAGTGTGTACATGGAAGTGCCACCTCTCTTCTTGACATGCTTCCTTACTGTACAGACAGCAGGAGAGATGCAGTAAAGAAGCACATCCAATTAAAACAACCGTCTTTACCATCTTAACAACTTAATAATGAGAGAGTCTTGAAATTATTATCCTCAAGACAATTAAAAAACTGGTTCTTGAGGCGCCATAAATTCACGTCGTCCTGAGGCAATTTGAGTTTTCTTTTGATACTAGCTGTGTCATGGTGAAGTAATCTGACTTTGTTTCGTGGTACTGACATGTTTTCAAGGAAATCTGCGACACAGATGAGATATTAATAGACTTGATCAGGTGGATATTTTTTTCAGTGATTCAACTGACTCGAGGCCTTTGCTCATTACTAACCAACAGAGGACTGGGTTGTACTTAAAAAGGCTGTTTGGTTTTGGCCGTTGTTGTCAGTTTGATCATAGTCCCATCTTCAAACCAAGCTGCAGTGCTGGAGGTGGAGGCCCTCTGTTACATGAGGCAGGGTGAGGGCCCCTACCTTGTCACCCCAGCAGGGTGTCATTTGGCCAGGCTCTTAAGCTTCAGGACCCCAGGGGTCCGTCACAGTCTGCCAGATCCTGAGAGGAAGGTAGCCGTATTACAAGCTACTCAAAGCAGTTACAGCCAAGGAGTGGGAGCATCATGCTCAGTGTGTTTATGTGTGTGTGTGTGTGTGTGTGTGTGTGTGTGTGTGTGTGCGTGTGTATGCACTCCTTTTGTTCATGTTAGTATATCAAAGACAAGCAGCACAGCTATTCTTAGGCCAGAAAAAAAATCACAAATAAGCCCATAACATTGCATTTTTCAACATTTTTGCTCTACAATTAAGTAATAATGAATGTTTAGATATAATGTTATAATGTATTTTTCTGTATGGAATTAATCACACCAAATACATTATTCTTGATGGGAATTTTAAACAGATGATAGGAGTTTATACAGCAACATAATAAATCCACTAACTTCAAAGGAATGCATGGAAGTGGCAGAGAGGTCAGAGAGGGTTTTGTGTAAGAGAAGAGAGGAAATTAATAATAAGATCTTTCTCAGTTTGAGCATTAAAAGCTACTTAAGAAAAAAAAATGTATGCTAGTATTTAATGTCACAGCTTTCTGATTTCCATCCCTCCCAAACTTGGAAATACTGTATTCATCCATTACACTAAGACAAAGAAGGAAGTGCACATGATTTTGAACTGGAGCAACTACAAATTAATTAGGGCATTATAGGTTCCCAGGTTTTGAAGTGTAAAAAAACCTATGCTGGTTCTGGAAACATTCCCAAACAAACTGAAACACAGAAACTATGATAAGTCACTAGCTTTGGACAAAAAAAACGATTGGCTCATGCAAGGACAAAAAGATGTACGCCTTGTCAAAATTCCTCTGGCTGAATTGAACTGAACTTCTGTTAAATTCATAATAGAGTGAGATAGATAGATAGATAGATAGATAGAGAGAGAGAGAGAGAGAGAGAGAGAGAGAGAGAGACTGAGCTACCTATCTGCTAAACGAACAGAACAGAAGAGAGGGAATTTGGAGTGACATCCCAGTTATTGCTCTTGACATTTGTGCATTGTCCAGGCGCATATGCACAGTAAAAGCCGTACCTAGGGGAGATTGTGTGTGTGTGTGTGTGTGTGTGTGTGCGTGTGTATGTGTGTGTGCTGATGAGCAAAGCGCAGCTGCGTACAGACAGTGAATGAATAATAAAGTGTGTCAAAACTGACCTATGCGGTCATTCTATTTAGACATTCCCTTGTTTGACCCCCCCCCTCTGTACCACNACACACACACACACACACACACACACACACACACACACACACAAAGACCAAGCCTCTTGTGTGAGCTAACTTTAGGCTCAGAAAACACCTATGAGTCCCTTTGTTTTTTCCAGCTTAACATACAGCATCTATTGAACTGTGAAAGTAAGTTGGACAGGGATCAAGCATATAATATAGTTTTGACAGCCTTTGAAGCTCATCCACGCTCTGCTCCCCCACACTCGTGCTGATTGCCCCCGAGCCCCTTCTCTCCTTTGCACAGGCATATTGTGGCATTTACAAGGTACAGTGGGCAGCAAAACGCACATTAGGAATGAATAACCATGCGCAGAGAGAGAGAGAGAGAGAGAGAGAGAGAGAGAGAGAGAAATATTTAATTTGGTTTATTGACGTTTACTTCAGTAAAAACGATGTAGTAGTAAATAAATAAATTAAGGCTTATTAAAAGTGACTTAATGCTCGTGTCCATTATAAGGCAAAGAAACATCCTTATCTGTAGAAATTACATTATAAAATTCTAGATTTAAAAAAAAAACAAACAATTGCTCTATACTGCAAATTATAAGGAAATGGCTTTAGTCTTGTTACAGTATCTTGTATCTTCAACCTGGGTCACGTTTGTACTGTGTCGTACTGTCCTTATATTTATAACTTCATGTGTAGAAAATTTCTTTTAGTTAGGTCCCAAGTTATGACTTTTTTTTTTTTTTTAAAGATTTTTATTTAAATTATTTCTGTACTTTGCAGTTATAGAGCCCACAGCATTTAGTTACTTTTGTTGACTTTTCTTACTCCTCAGCATGGTGTTAAAATGCAGAAATCAATCAAAATCACTGCCTGTTTTGGAGGAGTCAATGTAATATTTTATTTATTTTTTTTTGCAAATTGGTATATTTCACCAAAAAAATCCCTCATTTATTTTTATACACATTTTATCGTTATTTTCTTTTATTATGAGCATGTGACTCTCGTTTTTAGTTTAGTTTAATTTTTTTTCTGTACGTGAACTTTGACATTTTGATGACGTCACACATGCGTCTCACCCTCACCGGCTGTAGGCGTTCCTGAACATCGCTAAGCGTGGGCGCTGCCGTTAATTGGAAGCATAAAACTCAGTAAAAGTGTTAAAGTCGTAATATTATCTTTGTGTGGAGTCAGGTTAGGTTCAGGGCTACTGTGCTATTTAATTTATCTTGGAAAAGTATTTTTATGGAGTTTAGCCCTTAATTGTTGCATTAGCTTAGCAACTAGTCTTAATTGGTACTTTAACAAACACCTGGTTTCTGACAGCTTTTATTGATTTTTTATTTCATAGGTGCGCTGTTGAAACCCTGTGTCTTATCAAGTTCCTGTACTTTTAATTTAATCCAATCCAGGTACTGAGCTCCTTTTTGTATTTTATATGACAGTACATTGGCATTTTATATTGACAGTATCCATAAGTTTATAGGTTTATGGTTACAATACGAAAATAATTACTGCTAGATGGTGAAATTGTTGCTTTTTAGAATTACTGATTTCAGATTAACCCTTCATAGTCATTAACTTGACTTACTGTTCCCAAGTGATGCATCTTAATTTTTGGTTTTATTGAAAACTAAATATCTTAAAGACACAGAACCTGCGTATTTATTGATTTTAACTTTGCTTCATAAACTCGTAAGCCTATAGCTTAATTCGGAAATGGATATACAATATAAAAAGCCTTCTTATTTGATCTATCTTTTGTCTTTATGTGCACGTTTGGCATTGAAGTAAAAGTAATCAAGTTACATTACTTTAATATTACTTTTACATTACTGATTACATTTTTTTTTAGCAGGTAATTACTGCGCCGGATTACATTTTTAAAGTAACTCTCCCACCTTGATCATTTTGAGTCAGCTTAGGATATTTTATTTTTACTTCAGGTATTGCTTACCACATTGCCTATGAAATGCTAAAGGTAAAAGCTTCAGCTGAAGCTTATAGAATTCATTGATGTCAGCATGACCAGAGGTTGCTGTAAGATACAAGAAATAAACAAAAGAAGGATATGTACTGCATTCTAATACCCATAGAGCCTGGGACCATTCAAGAGCATAATCCTAAAATTTTTATTAAGATGAATCCTCTGCATGTTCACTTGAATGTTCACATGACACTTCATGTTCACATGACACTTCAAAAAAATTCATTTCAGCCTAAAAAGGTTGTTTAAACTTGAGTTACTTAAGTTGGTCATGCTCCGCTCCATCCTGGGTTAAGAGTTGCCAGATTGCATTGGATTTATTTGGGGACGCTGACTGGCCTGCTTATTGTAGGTAGTTGTTTTGGCTCAGTGGCAGTGCCTGTTCTGGAGAGGAAACAAATTGACGTCTCCTCCCCTTGGTGCTTCAGCTTGTGTAATTTCCCCAAACCCTGATGTGGTGTATGTGTGTGTTGTGCATGTGTGTGTGTAATGTGAAGTGAAGTGACGAGAGAGTGGGAAAGACAGGGAGAGACAGAGGCGACACCAATCAATGTAAGCACCCAAACCATCACCACCAGCAGCAGCAGCAGCCGCCTCCACCCACCTCCATCACCTCACCACCTTTCCCCGAAAGAGACGGACAGAGACCGAAGCGCTAAGAAAGAGAGAGAGAGAGGGAGAGAGACATAGAGAAAGCAAAGGAAAGCCTGTTTTCTCAACAACGAAGTATCCGGTAAGTCAATGCAGAGATAGAAAATGACCCCACCCCCACCATACACAACTTGTAGAAGCGATGGCAGCAAAGGTGTACTGGCTGTGCGTGTTGGNCCACCCCCACCATACACAACTTGTAGAAGCGATGGCAGCAAAGGTGTACTGGCTGTGCGTGTTGGCGCTCCGCTTAGCAGCATACACGGTCGCGGCTGAACGCCTCTCTCTGTCTTCCCGTGCACCGGCACCTCTCTGCCGCCGCTGCCGCCACTGCATAAGCAAAAATAACATGCGGAATAGGAGAGATTGAGAGACCCGCCGCCGGTCCTCCTGCATTCATACACTGTAAAGCCTTTTGGGGATTAAGGATTGGATTGAGGGAGGCTTTTTTTCCGCCAATCACCACGCTGCCTTGAAGAAAGCAGGAGAAAGCAGCTGGATGGGTAAAGCAGAGAGAGAGAGAGAGAGAGAGAGAGAGAGAGAGAGAGAGAGAGATATTAATGGTGCTTTAAATTTTGTGTAGGGACGTACAGCTTATCTGTACACAATATTGAATTTATGTGTTTTATTGCACTTTATACAGTTTTATCTCCAACCATATCATAATAGTGCTGAATTATCCCTGCTTATGTGTCTGCAGTATTTGATAATAAGTTTATCAAAACTATGTCATATTTCAAGTGGTTCTGCATGTTTTAGACTTTAAAGTTAGAAAAAAATATTTGATCGCATATTTTATGTATACACCTACAGGCCAGAAGTTTGAGCATGAGCAGACTGTGTAGCAAGTGAATCCCAAAATGATCTGGGAGAAGGCAGACAGCAGACTACTGAACAGATTGTTTAAAACACATAAGCAAGGGAGTTTGGGCAAGGCAGTTGGAATACGAGTGCCAGTGCACTAATACAGACTGGGCATGCCTTCATTAAAAATCATTTCTTAAGCTATAGTGGCTACATAATGTGCTCTTGTTGACGAATTCTTCTTGAAAACTAATAAATTACATTTATGTATTTTTGTCATTTCCTGTGCAATAAATTGTAAAACAGTGTATTGATGATTTTTAAAAAAAAATCTGGGGGTGGCCTCAAATTTCTGGCCTGTAATATATTCTGGAAATTCCACTGGTCCCAACACATCAGCACACTTGGTATCTTTGGAAACCTGATGTTCTTGAGCGTAATTCAAAGTTACAATATGCAGGTTTGAACAAAGATTGCAACATGCATTTGTAATTATGTACTTAATTTCTTAAAAATTAACAGCTTCTTAAAAACCGTACTGAATTGACATTGCTACCATCAAAAATGTCACATTTTCAAAAAAATGTCAAAATTTGGTCAGTTAACACAAAATAAATGAATAGATCCTGTATCAGAATAGCTAAAAATACATGTCTTCATATCAGCCTTTAACCCTGAATAATATCTATGATAATCTCTTCCCTCAACATCTTGTTTACCTCATAAACTGTCATATAATAGTACATAACCTTGTAATGAGCCTCCAGTACAGTTGACACCCCATGCGTGTGTGTCTGTGTGTGGGGAACTCTCCTGGTGTTTCCTTCCTAACAAGCCTTACATGCTTCGGCATCCTGCCAGTTTATGCCTGCCTTCATGGCTTTTAGCTCTGTGTGTGTGTCTGCGTCTCTGCTGTGTGTGTGACTTGTCCGTGGAAAGTTCCTTGAGCTGTGTGGTTTGTTCATTAAGAGACAAACTTTAGTTTCCCTCGTTTATTGACAGTTTGAGGAATTTGTGTTACCTGATGCCATAAAAGTCACAGTTGTTAAGCTCTGAAGAGACTTTACTGCCAAACCATTTGCTGAAACTCCGCTCGTGTGTGTGTGTGTGTGTGTGTGCACGTGTGTGTGAGACTGTCACAGATGCACCAGTGCTACCTTTTCACACCTAATACAAAACATGAACCATTGCTTTTATTCATAAAGTGTTGGCTTAGACCATTAGATGGGGTGGCGTGACCTTCATTAATGAGGTGTCATCATTTTCCTTCATTAGGAAGATCTAACACTGATCTGTGAATGAAAAAAAACAGGAAAGTTCACATGACTTTGCATTGTGTTACATTACATTTAATGGCATTTAGCTGACACACTTTTAAAAGGGAGATTTTTTTTTTTTAGACATTTTGGCCAGGTCAAAATAAATTGCTATAGCTGTAACTTTGGCTTTTTCACGACGAATGTGTTTGTGCTCTTTGCTGTGGTTTTCCTTGTCTGGTCTTCACACCTGAATACTTGAATATGTGCATATGACTGTGAAGACACGGAACCCCCCCAGATCTTGCTCCTGGATGTTTGTACAAAATATTGTTTCCCCTGCACCAACAACACCAAAACTTGAGGGAGTAACATCCAGCATAAAGTACACTTGATTTTTTTTTCTTTCCAGAATAACCTGGAACGAAGGCAGAGCAAGAACTGAGCGTAAGGACAGACAGAATTTGCTTCTTTGCTGGTTTCAATTAAAGAGTCAGTCTCAGTCATTGCTGATGCAGACTGTATTTTGCTGAATAAGTGTGCCTGTTACTTACAGTCAGTATCAGTGGCTGCTGCCCCTCATTTGTTATTGCTGCTGGGCGGCAACAGAGGAGACTTTTTATCAGACTGTGACATTAGGGTTCAGTTTCCGCTCGATGTTAGACAGTGATGAAAACACAAACAAATGTTGAGGCAACTGAAACACACACATTGTCTCATACGCACACAAGGTTTGGCGTGTGTGAGAGTGTGTGTGTGAGCAGTCCTCAGGCCCAGATAGTGAGGGATGTAGCTAGATACAAGTAAGAGTCAAACAGAGAGACATCTGTCAGTCTCTGAATGGTTTTTTTCCCAATGCTACTGATGAGGCGAGTGTCTCTCTCTCTCAGGAAGCAGTAAACAAATCATCCTTGAATGTACGACAGTTTGCAGGAGCATATCCCTCTGTCTAGTTGTCTCCTTTCCTTTTAATCAATTTTATTTTATGTGAAATGTGATTAAAATAGAAAAGCTAAGTGAAATTGGCAGCCACGTGGAAGTTAGTCCTTAGCTGGATGTTTTGAAATGTTGCTCATAAAATCTGAAATATTTGTCCAGCCTGACCGCTGTAAAATGTTCTGTATGTACAGAATATATTGGGTCTTTTCTGTGTCCCTGGATCCCCTTGGAGCTCTCGGTCGATGCATTTCAGTGTTTAAGCTAGCATTAAAGTTGTTACTTTTTTAATCCAATGCAATATTTATGTGATTAAAAAAAAAAAAACCCAACAAAATTCAATACAATTCATTTTATTCCCTGCAGTCCTGCTGATGGAAGTTGTCACAGTATAACTTGAAACAGCTTCAGTCTGCCTTTTTTCATATTATACATCTACCTACATCTGTTGTCTTACAAATTAGAAATTGTTCTTTAATTCATTTACAGATTTCACCTGGATTCAGCTCATTACTGCATTGAACAGAAAGTGTCCCTGAAGTTAGCAGGCAGGACGTAGTGCACATCTACTGTTGGTATTACTTGTATCTTGTTCTCCTTGCTTCTCTCTCTCTCTCTCTCTCTCTCTCTCTCTCTCCGTTTCCTTGTCTCTATCCAGGACTTGGATGAGGCTTAGGATTGTGCTGCCAAGACATATGAATTATTAGACTAATGGGCTTAAGTGGCTTGTCCTAACATTGTCTCCCTTCAACATGCAGGCACATAGAGGCTTAAGAATCTATACAAAGCTAGAATTAAAAAAAAAAAAAAATTAGAATGAATCAAAAATACTAACCCCCCTTCTCCCTGTTGTCTTTTCGTTGAGGTCAGGATTAAAAATNCCCCCCACCTCCTCCTGTGTCTCCTTCTCTGTTCTGCTAAGTGTGAAGTGATCCATTGTTATTAAATTGAGAGATGAGCTGTATGCTTTCATTCCTCCACGGAGGATTTTTTAGTTCATCAGCTGTTACAATATTTGACGTTAAAAAGCGGCAAATCTGCTTAAGAATGGGTTATAAAACTGGGATGGTTATACAATAAGTGCTGCAGGATGAAAAGATGCCAGTGAGGATGAACAGCAGAAGGAAAAAGAGAAAGGAGAGGAGAGTGTGTGTATAATATACTGCTGAAGTCTCCATGAGCTGTAATATGAGCTTTAGTACCTGTTAGCTGAAAGCTTGGGGGAGAGAGAGAGAGAGAGAGTGTGTTAGCCTCAGAGCCTGATTTATGAAAATGTACTCTGATTAAATTTTTAATATTATCTTAGAGTGGATATAACTAAGATTTGTTACCGTAGCAATAAAAAGGTGATATATCTGAAGAGTTTGATCAACACCAAGGACTAATCAGTTACTTTATCAGATGCAGAACTTTCTGCAAAAGTATAATCCAGATACTGGGTGAATTTAAATAAGTAAATTCAGTGTGTCACAATCTTTGAAATACTGATTACACCATTATTCTGCTATTTTTCTTTCAAATAAAGTTTCGTGAAGGTAAACATACTTTGCATTTAGTTGGCCTCAGCTCATCAATCATTGTTCTATAAATAAAATGGGATTGGAATGGCTAGATGGAATCCCTGAGACTTCCCACATTCTCTGTCAGGCAAAGGTAGTTGGCGCAGCCCGTTATAAACTATATTTTAAAAAAACCCATCTGCATGTCGCACATCCTGGAGTTTTTCAAAATTTATAAATTCTAAGGATTTAGAACACAAAGTCATACTTTCAGAAAAGGCAAAAGTTTTTACCAGCTGACATTTGGACCCATGACATTGATCCTACACTCAGTATGTCGTCTGTGATTGTTTTATATGATGGGAAAGTTTAGCTGGTCGCCCTAGATCACATTTGGTTGGATAAAATGTATAATTTACTGTGATGTTGAGGTTTTATCAATTAAATGATGCAGACAGAGCCATGTTTCATCATTTCATTGAGTAATTCAGGCACATCAGACATTGTGTGCTAAACAACTAAACCAATGCAGTTGTTTCCAGAAACAATGTCAGAGAGCAGCAAGTCTTCCAAAATGCCATTATTCCATTTTTTTGAGTTTTTCCAAATATCTGTGAGCTTGATGGGACAGGAATTTGGATATTAAAGGTGCTGTCGGCAAGTTTGTAAAGTGGGCAGAATCAGACCCTACAGCTCCACCCCCCCCACCCCGCCTGTGTCACCTGTGTCCTGCCTACTCGGTCCTTCCACAACAGAAACCTGGTGAATATGAATCCCGTTATGTTAACTAATGTCGCGGTACACCATTTCTTGATGTGTATATGTGATCAATCTTTATCCACTGAAAATATTAAAATGAAAAAAAGAAATATAAAAACAAATGCTGTAACGTAACAGGAATTTTAGCAGTTGGCAGCTGGCTGTAAACTGAAAGCTTAGCCTACAAAGGCAATTACGTGCAAACAGAAGCAGCCGGGACACAGAAATAAACTACAAACACTTCACCAACTCTCTTCTTTAAAAAAAAAAAAAAAAAAANTGTTAAAAAAAAAAAAAAACAACCTGCAAATTCAGATAAAATCTGTACCTGTCCAGCAGAAATGTTGCAGCTCAGCATCACTTTTCCAGCCTTTCTTTTTAGCTAACTGTTCCTCTTTCATCTTCCATTGTTTTCCTTTTCTTGCAGCAAAAGTCTGATGTAGATGAAGGAGGAATTGGTCATTTCTTCAAAGGCTCCGCCATTATGTGAATGGCTTATTTACTAGTCCACGCACAGCTAAACAGGGCGCCATAAATGTAAATGAAATGTGATTGGCTGCCTGCTGAGGTGCCTCTCTGTGGTGATTGGTGGAAACATTTGGGGTCAAATGTTTTCTTTAAATCAGATTTATTCCAGTAGGAGGAGCCACAGAGGTCTGTTTTTTTCACAGACCACTTAAGAAATATATACCTACCAGAATTTAATGAAAGTTTATGAAAATTCAATAAAAACGTGTTTTTTTGTTTTTTGTTTTTTTTTTTTTTAAAGTTGCAAACTGCACCTTTAAAGGCCAAGTAGATTGATTTAATATAAAATTTAAAATTTTTGGTTTTCTTTTGACCTGTTTCTGCCTTCCTTGAATATTGCACCAGTTTTTGTGTACACACAAATACATCACAAGAGATCGTATTCAGTCTTTCAGTCAAGCAGCCCTGAAAATAAAATGAAAAAACAAGAACCAACAAACAAAATGTACACCCTTGAGGCCTTACTAATGAATGAAAGTCCAAGTCGGACAGAGGCCGCCTCCTCCTAAACTTTTTATCCACCGTTCCTTTGTGCATCAAACTCTTCAAAACACATAACAAGCTTCTTTTATGGATCAAACGAGAGCGGCGGTCCTTATTGTGCCAAAGCAGAGTAAAGAGAGAGAGAGAAAAATACCTTATTATTGTTATCAAAGTAAAGCCAGCTCCTCTCTTCCTGCTCTTATGGGACCTCTCTTTTTCTCTCCGCTCATTCACCCATGGGGAATCTAAACATGACTTGCGTACATGCACCCCCCTCTTTCTGCAATGCACACACACAAACACACGCTCAGAGCTTGTCTTGGTGCACGTTGTTTCATTTGTGAAATTAGTCCATTCTCTCTGACCCTGTCTTTTCATCAGGCACAGCGGTGCATATTTTAGTCCCTATCCTGCGCTTGTTTTACTAATTGGTGACTATACTTTGCCCAACACCGATATCCTTTGATCATCTCAGATCATTACGTTTACCTCATTAACTTGCTCAATGTGATTTTCTCCCCAAAAATTTAAGGGTCTGCACAAAATTGGATTAATAATAGATCATATGAGCCAAGAGAAAGAATAATTCCTTTGTGATTTCTCCTTTGCTTCATTCGCTCCTTCTCTCTTTCTTAATCTGCTGATTGTGCCTCATTGTCCTGCGATGGGCCAGTTGGCTTTAAAGGGCAACAGACAGGCTTGTTACGAACACACACAGACACACACGTTTGATCCTGCACACACAGATGCAGACACACACCGACAGAGAACACACAGTGTTATGTATACAGCAGGTGAAAACATCCGCTCCTATATCATCTCGCTACTTTTTGCTTTATATAGGTCCTGTTCAGACATACATTAAACATGAGATAGAAACACTGTGATTCATCCTAACTGCATTGCATCTGCAATTGTATTCTTCAACTGAGATCTGTAAAAGCTTTCCACGCTTCCTGTATCATTGTGTCCCATATTTGATCCTCTTTTCAGCATCAATATCTTCAAAGATGTCTTTCCCAACAATAGGTGTTTGTGCCCGCTTTTGTTGCTGACAGGTTCATTGTCAATCCAAATGCCAAATGGCGTCGCAGATAGACATGCATCTCTTTTCACCTTTTTCTCTCTCTCGTTCTCCAAGGAGCAGATTACATCGCAGATCACTTTGTCTGCAGGTGGCGGCTGGCATTGTACTGCTTTTTGCTCTTATTGTCACACTGACTCTGCTCCTGCCTATTATCATATAGATAAGTGAATGTTTGTGTTGCGGCCAGACAGGGAAGCGCAGCTCTAATGCAGCGTATTGTACACGTTGTTAAAATTGGCCCCTGTTGCCTTCGCCATTCAACCATCCCACTCCTCTGTGATAGTTGTAAACACAACAGAAATTTCTTAGTGTTTTTTGGGGCCTGTAAAAGAAAAAAAAAATAGTATGTGCTTGTGTGTGTTTCCTCAGCTTGTTTGTGTGATGTAAACTGATGCTTTTGTACAGTAAAGTTCACATCATACTCTAGAAATGTGTATACTTGTGCACTCTTGTGTTATTTAATGCCTAGTGTGTGATGCACAGGTATACCGTAAATGCTCATTTATCGGCCGGGACCTTTATTTTCCTCAACTGCGGAAAGAACCCCGCCAATATTGGAGACAGGCCTTTATTTCTAATTTTGCCGATGGACAAACCCATAATTGCATAAAAAACACACCGCCACAAGGGAGAAGATGTCAGTGTGAACACGCCTCCAGGCAGCTTTTAGAAAGGTTTATTTTCATCCACTTTTCCCAGTTGGTGATGACAGTGGAGCGTCACTCGGTCCTCGCCAGGGACGTGGAGCCCGTCCCCGGTTCCACGTTTACAGCTTTGTTTCACGTTGAGCCCAGTTGTAACTTCTGGCTGGAGGGACGACAGCTGGAGAGGTTTTTAAGCCGTTTGGTACTCCAACATAGCTGCTGTCATCTGCAGATTATACTAATAGTTTCCTGGGCCAGTAAAAGACCTACACCAGACCCGGCCTTTTTATGAGACTGGCTTTTATTTCGTCCTGCTGACTCTGCCTCCCAACTACTATGAGACACCAGCTATTATTTGACTACCGGTTTTTAATAGAGAAATGACATTATGTGTGTTTGCATGTGTGCATGTATAGAGAATTTCTTAGCCAATAATAATATTTTCCATCAAATAGTCCCAGAAACCTAAAAGCTAAAAACTGCAGTATCTAAGGAAGTGAAAGTTGCTTTACTTTTGTTCCATATTTCTACTGCATGTGAAATTCTGAGAACATGAAGCAAATTAGATCAAGATCAAAAAGTGACTTGTGGTCACACAGTTTGAGACACTTTTCACACACAGCAAGACAACATCATCTAAATCTTGTTCTTATTAATATACTGTTGAGCAGCTGTGATGTTGGATGAAGTGCAGAGGTGGAATGGGAGACTGAAAATGATACAAATGCAAAAATAATCAGGATCTGATGAGAGTTTCAGTCTTTTGATTTCTGCCTTAATATTTAACTGCGCTGAAACAGAGAGATAATATTATGTTTATCTCTGTTTCTCTTTATGGAGTATTCAGGAAGTTGATTTTGAAACTGTCATTTAAATGTCAATGATATCAAAAGAAATTCCCATTCCTAGTCTAAATATTGACAAAAGCAGAAGATACGGCAGCTTCCTATGGACTGAAGGGATTCTGTTTAAAGTTTGTTGAAATCAGGAAGCTTGTGTTTGCCCATTCAGCTGATCATCCATCTGAACGTAGGATGGTAGCATGGGGCTTGATCGGAACCCGGGTAAAGTCCCTGAGTCCCACACAAGGCCAGTATAAAAGTTCCTGAAGTAGAAAAGGACCAATAGTTTGTTCAGGCAAGAGGACCAAACTCGACAATGCTCAAGGTTCAAATAGCCTTTGTTTGCCACTTGTTGGACTGTAATGGGAAGACACCACTTAAGCATCAAATTCTCTTTCCTTCAAACTCTCCAATTCACACACACACACTCCCTCAAAACACACAGCTCACATGTTGCGAGTGTACTGTTTAGACTTAATCACCAGTCCAGTCCAGTGTAAAATATGGTCCAGTTTAAAACTGGTCAAGTTTAGTCTAATCTCTAGTCAGCTGAGTCGAACCCACCTGGTCTGATCCACCTCAGCTGACTTAAGCTTGTTTTTGCAGAACGCTGATCTCTGCTGGAGGAGCTGCAGGCTGTGGTGTGACGACTCAAGGATGGAAGGAGACAATCTGTTCCCTGCTCATCTCCAGGTATGTGTGTGTGTGTGTGTGTTTGTACATATGTGTGCATGTATGTGTGTACATGCCCATGCAAATGCTGCTAAAGGAGATAGGACAGTATGTTATTGACCAAAAATGCAAAATTTGGGGCTTTTTGTGATGACATTGTCAAATGTGCTCATTGTTCTCCATGCAGGCAAAGCCTTACTTGCTCAATTTCTATATTAGCATTTGTGACATTTTGTTGGGCTAAAAAATAGATTTTGATGCTGAGAAATTCCCTAAATTCAGAAAAACTAATGATGTTTTGCCAACAGTTTGATTTGAAAGGTCAGAGACTGTGAACCCTAGAACATCTCACAACTTGGATCTGCAAAAGTCCAAAAGTCTGCAAAAGTCTGTTATGAGGTTTTTTAGAGGACATTTTTAAAAATATTAAAATGGTTGTGGGACAATATTTAATTTGCAATATTTTTTTAAGTCTGTAATTTCTGGAGCAATTATCAAGAGAGTAATAATTCTAAGTTAATTTCACATGAACTTGAATTCACAGGAATTGGCAAATTTCAGCATGCATGTGGGTATGCCAGGGATCTTTCCACTTTTTAATCTTGTCTCTGCTTTGTCTCTTTACATATTCCCCTACTTTTTTTTTTCATTTTCCATGCCTTTTTTTTTTTTAATAAGAGAAACAATCAGATTTGATGACATGACATTCTGAGAGAATAATGGCATATTTTGGTGCTGGTGAATTCTGCATCCATTTAACTGCCATATGTTCAGTGAAATACTACTTTTGTTTGACTTTCTATGCTTGTTTGAGTTTGAGTGTGTGCGCATGTGTGTGTGCATATGTGAGTGTTTCCTAGTTTGTCATCTCCACCTGTTTTCTTCTTCTGTACTTTTGCTTGTTTTTTTAGATTCAGATTGTTCATGCATGTGCCTAATACAGGGTGGGAGTAAAACAATGTGTGTGTGTGTGTGTGTGTGTNAGATTGTTCATGCATGTGCCTAATACAGGGTGGGAGTAAAACAATGTGTGTGTGTGTGTGTGTGTGTTTGTGTGCAAGTGTCTAAAGCGGTGCATATGCTGCTCAGCTTCCCTCTGATCCAACACCACAACCACCACACACACACACACACACACTTCCTCCCTCCTCTATGAGTTCTTCCACTTTCAACATCCTTCCCTTTCTTATGGAAAAGAGCCAATTAGACTTCTGTCTGTTTGTTTTAAACAAAATGGCATTTAATTAGCACGATCAAAAAGGCTTCTTTCTGCAGGCCCCAGGATCCACTTTGTAGTTCCCCCCCTAGATCGTGCATGGGTTTGATGCCACCTGATAGGACGCCAAGACAATCAGAACACTTTTATAATAACACACATACACACACACTGTCAACCTGCCTTTTTTCCCCTCTTCATCTATCACTTGCTCTCTCTTAAAGTCTTTCTCTTGCTCTGTTCTTTTGTTGTATTGTTATCGTGCCCCTTCCTTTCTGTTGCTCACACCTCTTATTTCTTCTAGTCCCAGTCCTTTCTTCTCTTTTGTCCTTGTCTCTGGTCTGTGCTAATGCGTGTGGTTCGGTGTTGCACTTTTAATGTACTGAGAATGGCTTACCAATTTCATGAAAGATGTGTGTGTTTGCATGTTTCTTTGACTGTGTCAGCTGATGTCTTCTGTATGTGACTGTTGCTGACAATGGCTGCAGGGAGCAAATCTATGACCCAATCAGCTCACTACTGCTCAACTCACCATGGTTTCTAATTGTCATGTTTGTGTGTGTGTGTGTGTGTGTGTGTGTGTGTCAACTGAAATAGGTTCAACTGGCAGCTGTCAGTTTGATTGACTCAGTCATGATCTCTTGCTTTCTCATATGCACACACACACATGCATGTGCTCTCACACACAAACACACACACACACACACAGAGCCTGACACAATTTTTTAGTGATATAGAGGCTCTTGTGGCAAAACCATTGTGTTTTGATGCATGAAGATGATGGCCTGACTTATAAAACATGATAGGAGTTTGAGTTTTTGAGTATTTAGCTTGGTTGATATTACCTCTGAGGCATGGACCTCAAAAATAAAGTTGATTAAAGCATATTGAAATTTATAAAGTTTTCAAAAAACTTACATTTGCTGCATGGAATTGAATCATGGGACAGCATTCTCTCCAGACTTTCTAGTGTCTTGATTAATTCTTGTGAAATTGATTCATAAAGGTTAACTGACTGTCCTGCTGATATTTAGTTCACGCATGCTGTTTCTCCTGTTATAAGGAAGATATCAAACTGCCTTTCGTTTGAATGAACAAATAACCAATAGCAGACATAAAACTTTAAATTTCACTAAAGTAAGTGCTGCTTGGTTGATGAACTGTACACAAAATGTAAAAAAAGAAGTGTAAAATGCTGAAATGGATAAAACATGTCCTTTAAAGTTTAAGTCTTCGCCAATAAACATGGCAACATAAGCTACCAGATGTCATCTGACAACGACATGGGAAGAGGGAACTGTGAGAGTTTAGTGCGAGTAGACATTCAAAAGCTGAGCAATCGCAGTTTACGGATGATTCCCCAGACGAATGCCTGAGCAGTATCCTGGCTCTAATGGCCACACAAGCCTGATGTATTGTCTGAGTTAACCTTGACCCTCCCCGACCCAACAAAATCACCTTCACCAGCACACGGACCCTGATAAATGAACAGAAACATCGTACGATAGGGACCGATAACAAAACAAAACAGATGATTTATAGACTTTGAGTTATAGCTTATGTGTGTTTGTGTGTGTGTGAGAGAGAGAGAGAGAAAGAGAGAGAGAGACTTTGTTAGCTGCACAGTCTCCTTAACCTGCTGCAGTTGCGGCATTATTGTTAATATGAGAAGCACTTAATGCAGACCTCTCTCTCTCTTTCCTTGCCTAGTGTGTGTGTATGTTTGTGTGTGTATTGAGTGTGTATTACCACACTTAGCATTGAGCCCCTGGATTCCCTTCATTTCCATATAATTAGATTTTTTGAAAGGCTACTTCCAGTGGATTGATTAAGTGTCAGAGGAGACAAGATCTCTGGTTAGAAGAGGGGGGGCGCACACACACACACACACACACACACGTATACTCGCACATGTATGCACAATACACTAGTTCCTTCCCAGTTAACATTTAAAGTGGTGTCTTGGTTCCTAAAGAAGGGATAAACCACAGGGTACCAAAGTGTGTGTGTGTGTGTGTGTATGTGCATGTATGCACAGTGATAATGACCCACATTGTGTACAGTCTGACATTGTCCCTGTTTGCGCTCTCCCTCTCTTTGTTCTGTGTGACAGAATCAGAGCAGACAGCCTTAGCCTCGTGTTTTCTTGGACTAGCCCGGTTGTCTCTGTCTTAATTTATGTTTTGCTGCGGCTCAATCTGACTTGGGTGTTATACGATCGTCCGCTAGCCTGCCCTATATAAGGACAAAACAACTGGACTGGGCTGAGCTGGGCTGGGCTAATGGATTGGAGTTGTTTCACGACTGCAAATTTACCTTAAGCGTTAATACATTCCAGAGGACGAGTGAGAAATCCCCCTCAAATCTCTCGCTTGCGCTTGGGGTTTATTCTTTTCCGAGCATTTCGTTAATATGTGTTCAATTTGGGTTGACAGTAGCAGCTTCACTCTTTAAGGAAAGCCTTGAGCTGGGCTGTCGGGCCGCTTTCGCTCTGACCTTTGCAATCCTCACAGTAGTTGGCTCGTAATTCATTTGATTTAAGAACTGAGTGATATTACAGGGTTGCACTCCTTCAAGTCACACTAGAGCGACTTAACTCATCAGCAAAAAGGTGAAGATGTACAATGTGGCACTGTTTCCCCTGGCTTTTAGCGAGATTTACATGGTAATTTCTCCAGAATGATAGACTTTCACAGTGACAGGAGGTTGAGGACTCAGCATAGAGCTCTTTAGAAAGAAACATAAAAAAAATCGAGGCCATTTTTTAAATCAGACTATGTGCTGGCCGCTGCCAAATTGGAAGGGTTTCCACGCATTTTCATCACTGCCCTGCTTCACACTCACACATCTGCACACCCCCACAGCAGATGCTGCTCAGTGCAGCCACAGGCTTCTATTATCGGCCCGTGGGCAGGTCCGCTTGAGCACAACAAGGATTAACGCCTTGCTAAAAGGCACGTCACTGCTGCTTGTTGAGTGAGGAGAGTAATTCATTCTTGTCATTCTTATTTCATGAAGTAAATGCTGCACACTAACTTGGGGTTTTGAAATAATGTGATCAACAGGACCAGTTTTTGTTGAGCTTGTTATCAGGGATGGTGGTGGCATTGTGCTAATCTTAGTTTACTCACTTTTTAAGCTGAAATGAAGGTTGAATGTGATATTAAACTCATGTTGTACAGTATCTGGGTAGAATTTCTTCCCACACAATGCTACCCTTTCCAGAGTTGACAGACAATTGAAATGATAAGCTAACTATAGCAAAGATAGGAGCGTCGTTGTGGGACACTGTATGTAAGCCATGTATTTACTTCAGCTGATTAATACAAAATCCAGCTGGCGATGTGTGATTCTACCGAGCTCACGCCGTTGATTAATTACAAGAGTTAACATCTTGGATGCAGCGCTGATGGTAATCATATTCTTAGAGCTTTAGCAATTGTGGCGCTAAAGTTTGTCCTAAAAGGTCGGGTGACAGGAAAGGTCATGGGATCATGCTATTTGAAGCATGAATGTGTTCAGGATTCATGATTCTAGTGAAATATCTTGTGTGTAAAATTGACATCTAGGTGCACTAGTGAAAAGCCCATGAAGTATCCAAAATGGAAAGGCTGATTCTTTAAGATGCCCTGTCATGAACTGAAATTTGGTCAAAGGGCAAATTTGGCATCATGGTTGCATTAGATAAAAGGCCAGGAAGTCTTCTGATTATTAATTTGCATATCAAAATTCTGACTTATATCATTAGTGTGAAAAACACGTAGCAGTTATATCTAACTATAAAGGCAGGAATCTCTATCTGTGGCACCAACATCTCTAGAACCTGGCATTTTATGAAGTTGATATTTGGCAGGTTTATTGCTCAGCACCCAAGGGTGTGCAGTGTCACATGTGAAGTTGTTTGGATGAGCAGTTCTTGAATTGAGCTGTGCCAGTAAAAAGTAGTCCGCGTGGCAGGATACGCTTTGGCCACGGCAGCAAATGCTCCAGTCCAGTGGCGTGGTCTCAACTCGACCCATTACAGCAAACAAAGCTAGCTCATGAGGACATGCAGAACAAAATTAAGGCAGGCTATGGCGCACACATAAAGTCCGTCCCGTTCTGCACACACGTTTTAAACGGCCGCTACACTAGTTAAAACAAAACACACACAGCATGCTTGATTTTGGTTTATCCTGGCAGTAGTTTGAGAACCTGATGATCTGCGGCTGTAAGTCACATTTTAACACCTTTTGCACTGCTGCTGTAACACCAGATTTGGTGGAACCCAGACAGAATTAAAATTGGCAAGTACAGCGAGGCTGCTTCAAACCCCAGCTGAGTTTGGATAACAATCCCCTGCACACACATCTGTACTGTAGCTGCTCTCTGTACTAAGTGCTAATTAGCAGAACAAAGCATCTGTTGTTCTTTTAAACACACGACAGTTAAACATTTCATCTATCCGCCTGTCTCCACCAATCCTCAGCTCCGCTGGAGGGGCAAGAAGAGGCAAGCTGACAGCACACACGCTCTCACACACACACGGCACATTTTTCCTCGTGCACACAAGTGAATAAACAAGCAAGAATACACAGAAATAGACATGCTGAGACGTAAAGATAGTCACACACACACACTCAAGAGAGCTGACAGCAGCATCAGCGTAATGTGCCATATTAAAGAGAACAGGACCTTTACTATAAACACTGTTCCCCCTTAGCTCTGAGAGAGAGAGAGAGAGAGAGAGAGAGGGAGAGCGAGAGAGACACAGAGGTGGAGATTGGTGTGAGACAGGGCCAGTGGCTAAGTGCTTATTACTCTGCCTCCCCTGACACTTACAAATATACACTTTGTTCTTCCAGTCTCAGGTAGGGCGAGAGCGGTAGAGGAAGGGCGTGATAAAGAGCGAGATCGCAACCCGGAGAGAAAGGAGAGGTTAAGTGAGTTGAACGATTTGAGATGGGGAAAAAAGGCATATCTGATGCTCTGCCTTGCTCTTTCCCACCCGTGTCTTTTCCCTCTCCATCTCTCTCCTCCCATCCATCTCCGTCTCTCGTGGCTTGAAGGAGGAGTATGGGGGCAGAGCATTCTTGTCTTGTTAAACGGCTGGCAGATGACAGAAAAATTAGAGGCATTTTGCTCTTGACAGGTTGTTGTGTGTGTGTATGTATGTGTGTGTTTTTCTGCTTCAAATGTTTTTTGTCAGTTTGTTTTCAGTCTAGCTGTCTCAGCAGCACAATAAGTGCAACCGGTACATGCACGTGCACACGCACTCTGAATTACACTCGTGTGTGCAGAAAGACGTGCGGGCTGTTTTCGTGCGCACTCTCCTCGGAGAAGGATCTGATTTTGTGTTCTCAGATTGGTAGCCGTAGAAGGAGGGAGAGGAGTCGTTCGCTCACAAACATGTCTTCCTTTCCGCTAATTTTTGAGACAGGCTTTGATTGCCTGTTTTGAAACAGTTTTTCAAACAGCTGTAATGACGATGATTAGGCAATGCTGTGAATTCACCGTAGGTGGGGTGGAGCGGTGTATGCAACCTGTCCAAACGTCTCACCACCTCGTGTTTAAGTAAAGGCGTGTGTTTTGGCATGTTCATTTTTCAATATTATTTTTACAGTGTGCGCTTCTTTCTTCTGCCTTTCTGCTTTTTTCTGTCTGTTTTTTGTCCCATCATATGTTACTGTTTGATGATAATGGTGCCCTGAGTTACTAATGATTACGATTTGAAACTGTGGATATGATCAAATTGTCAATCTTTGTTGCTTTGTTACTGTAGGAAACACAAAAATTGCAAAGCATCACACACATGCACACACTCATGCACACAATTAGCAATATAATCCACAGAATACAGATGTACCAAGAGCAGTTCAAGACATCTTTTTTGTTTTTTTTAAACCGTGTTTGTTCTAAGACAATAAAGAAAACAAACACACAAATTGTCATGGAAATGCTGTAACATGCACATCTACACACTGTGCTCGACATACACAGTTATGCAGATGGTGAAAAAAATGAGGTTAGAACTTGATATTGGGAACAGAATCCTGGTTATTTGTACTCACAGGGCATTTAAACATAGTGAAGACAAAACAATGCTGGAATAAAGTAGCAGGCATATTTTAAAGCATTTTTTTTAATGTTTTAAAGCTGAAATTTGGTAAGAAATAAAATCTGTTTAGAAATTAGGCCTGATGCATTCATGTACTGGTGGGAACATTTGATATACTAGATTTCATTGCATTAGAAGAAAATTGGTTTCATGATAAAGCTGGAAGAACTCACTGTTGNCCCCCCCCCAGAAAAGCTTTCCCCTCACATCTACTTAGGCATTTTTTAAAATAATTTACAAGATTTTTAATTCATAAATTTATTAAAGCATTGTAGTTTCCTTATAAATATTTCTCATAGAAAGAAGAAAGACCGAATAAATCAGAAGTAAATGATTTGAACTTGATTTAAATCCTAGACACACCTAGAATCATAGGAGTAGTACTACCAGTCAGTACCGCTGCAAATGTGAATGACTGTTAAATACATACAGTACTAGCAAAACTGACATTAAATAAATGAATGAAGAGGCACAGCTGTCCATATGTTGTGGGCTACAGGAATGTGTCAGCCTCTACACAGCCATTAAAACAAACAAAAAAGAATACATAGGTAGGAATACACAAATATACATCATATGCATACTGAAAACAGAAAGTTGCATGTAATAATAATAAACATGCATGTAGAAACACACACAGAATACATATGTATCTTTCATGTAGGCAGAAGCTCTCTTTCACACATGCACTCACACACACAACCCTCTTTTTAACACCACCATGTGCTACACCTGGATTAACTAGATGTTTGTGAGATCAAATGTAAATGTTGTCCACCATCCCCCATCCAATTTCTATTATCTCTGATGTAGAGAATAATCCTCTTGTGGAATTAATCTCCTCTGAATGGGATTTGTTACATGCTGAGATAGAATTAAAGCTCTTGTTCCAGTTATGTGTGTGATGTAGATGAATGTTTTATACGGACATGTGAGTGCAGGAGAGTGAGAGGAAATGCATGTGATGTTAATGTGTTTCCAAACAGATCACTGGTGTTGTAGGTAGAAGGTACGGATGTGGAGGTCAGTATAACAGATGGGTGCAAACAATGGGCGTAGGTTTGGTTTTACAATTAGTAGGGACATTTTCAGTCAGACGAATTGTGTGTGCGCCTCCTAACGGGCTTTTCCTCCAGTCTTCTCTCCTCATCAGCTATTTGATCATTGTTTCCTGCAGGTAATACAATGATGTCAGAATCTCAGGTTACCTTTTAATGTGGCTCACAATCTCAACCAAACTTTAATTGCATTATTTTCAGAATTTGACCTCATTTGAAGAATTTCTTTGAGCGTTTCTTGCACCGTAGTCCTTCAGTATTTTCCTTCTTTTATGATGGAAAACATCCATTCTCCATGGCAGAGAAAATTCCAAATCCAGTTGGTTTGCTGTTATGATTGCTAGTTTGAAGTGTAGTTAGTTTGGGGAGTTCTGAGTCTGACTTTCCACAAAAGTTTAACAGTTAAACCAGCAGAACCATGACAGTCCCTGTTTTTTCAGAAGGTAGACCAGGATAACAACCTTCAAAATCTCTTGCAAATGATGTTTCTCTCTCTAATGTATCAGGTTGATTGAATGTTTCATCATATTATAACGTTAAGCAGCACATCTGCTACTCACGTCGGCTCCTTCCATTCCAGACATGATTTTTAAGTCCATACAGACTGGGAGACCGTGCCAAACAAGTCTTTTCCTCCGTATGTCTTTCAGACAGAAGAGAGGAAGTCGCAGAAAGGGAGAGACAGATAGGAAGAAGGAGAGCTGTAATTTAGCTGGCTGACAGAAAAAGTGAGATCTCTTGGGGGTGTGTGAGTGTGACAGCCTAAATGAATAGAGACATCCGCGAGTGTGTGTGTTTGTGTGGACACGAAGAGGGATCTGTGCTTGCTGTGTTTTACTCACCCTGTCAAGTCTAAGACAGCCCTAAGTGTTTTTATCAACCGTCCTCCTCTTTTCCCTGTCACAGCTCTGCGTGTAAGAGATACAGTGTGTGCGTGCGTGTGTGTGCGGTGACTGCCCAAGGGAAATATGCAACAGGTAGGTGGTAGAAGCAGAGTTTTCACTACAGACTATCTCCTCTCTTTTCAAATTGACCTTTCCTCAAGTCACCTCACAAATTTTGCCACGTCATCTGGCTGTCCAGAGAATCAGGATGAGGCTGAGTGATGAAGATACACCTGCAGAACTCTGGACTTAGAGGAACTGATATTGAGCTGCGAGCCAGTAGCAAGAGAGATAGAGAGCAAAGGAGGGAAAAGGGAGCATAAGAAAACAGTTATTGCTTGTGCAAGTGCAAGTTGGAATAACCAGGTAGAGGAAACGCATCAAACATCAAAATATACTGATTTTTTTTTGTAAGCCTTACCAGTGGTGAGGTTGCAAGTAGAGCCTGAATCTGCCAATTAGTTTGAGATATCTTGTATGCAAAACTGACATACTTTGACCTTAAAGAACCTTGTATGTTTGAGCCCAATATATTCAATTTTCATACACGTAACTGACAGTCATTTCCCAAAGCATACTACTGGAATGATGAGTTAAAAAAATTTTTTCCTACCTTCCAGACCATTGGTTTCAGTTCATTCTGGTACGCTATTAAAATCAACTTGTTGATACTTGAAACATTCTTGGGATAGGTAATCCATCATTGCGAACAAGACATGTATTCAGGTTTTTTTTTTTTGTTTTTTTTTTTTTGTTTGAAGTTTTGTAATTTTAGCATTTAAGCACAATAAAAAGTGTGGAGTAAATATCTCCACTGGGGAATATAAAAAAAGAAGACCTGCATTTATTGAAAAATTTAAAGGACCTTGACCTCATAAGGCTGTGTAACTATTAGCAGGTGAAACATCAATTTTTAATGTGAGTGTATTGCATGAATATTTGATTTTGAAAGATTAAGAGATTTTGCAAAATATCAGGAAAGGTTTTATCCTTTGGGANATATTTGATTTTGAAAGATTAAGAGATTTTGCAAAATATCAGGAAAGGTTTTATCCTTTGGGAAATGGTTGTCAGTAACCTTATGTGTATGAAAATTGACTACATCAGGCTCAAACATGCAAAATGGGTGTTATGGTCCTTTAATATTTGTACTCTTGCGATATTCAAAATGAGAATGTTTCATACTCTTGGGTGTATGAGGATGCTCAGGAATTCCATAGCAATCTGCTCATTTGATTTAGGTATTTGTTGTGTACAAGTTACAATTTTGGCCTGACTGTGGCGCTCAACAAAAAAGGCAGGGGGCATTAAAAGTTGTTGCATGTCATGCATAGTTGTCTAAAGCCAATAAAATATGAACAATGACATCTCGTTAGCACAGTCATAGTGACTGTCTAGCTTTTTTGGTCACACGGTGATCTTATCAAAGAGCGTCCAGTAGAAAAGTGAGTGAACTCTGTTAAAGCTTATCATATTTTGCCAGCTGTTTTAAGGTCTGTCAGTGTCTTTGTCCACATGAATGGAAAATCTCTGTGCATAAGATAACTTTAAAATATATCCTCTCTCCCCTTTCAAAGCTAATCTACTGCTGATTGACGACAGTAAGAGGGAGCACAAGGAAGTTTATGGAAATGTAATGTTAATTTCGAAGCAACCAACAATGTGACATACTCACATCTGCACAGGAATAACACAATTCAAAGCTGAAATTCAAAGGTATTGGCCTTGTGGTGGCTACATGCTATATACAGTCTGTGAGTCAAAAGAGGAGTCTGACAATTTTATCCCTGCAGTTATTTTACGCTTGAGGTCTATGTTTGTTCAGAGAAAGCATCACAAGACTGCTGGTGTGAATGCCACTTTGTCTTTGTTTCTGTGACTAATACTATTTCTCAGAAGGGTAACTTTAGCAAAAATCACATTTTTTTTTTCACGTCTTGCGTTAAACTCCTTCCTCTTCTTAATCCTTTCTCTCTGTAGTGTCTCTTTTTTGCTTCCCCTTTCTTTTGAAAGAGGTTTCTTTTTCTTTCACATCTTTTATTTTAGGACAGCAGAGCAGAGAGAGAGGTGGTAAGGGGTGTGTAGTGTGATTTTNATTTTTTTTTTTTTTTTAATTTTAATTACTGTTCTCACTCCCACACATTGTTTTTTTGTAAATGATCAGTGGTACATTCCATGGCAGGCACATCAATAAATTGGAACCTCTTTCATTTGAGAGCTTTAAAAATTTGGTGAAGTGTATAAAGTATAAAATATCAGCCAGCTTGAGTGCTTGCATCATAATAAACTGGAATTTGCTCTGAAGAGCTAAGTTTGGACATTGGCTTTCAATACACCTTTCTCCTTTCTGAAGCTCAGACAGAACGACACATTCAGCATCTAACTAGTAACAACGTGTTTGCCGTGTGATAAGCTTTTTTTTTTTTTTTTTTTTGGTTTGTTTGTTTTTTGTTTTTTTTAATCCATCAGGGGCTGGACCTCAGTAAAATGTGAGCTCTGTAATTGGCTACCAAAACCCTAAAACAATTGCAGTGGGTGCAAGCTTTGGCCCGAGGAGTTAATGTCTGGCCTGAACATCAAGATGATTCCAGGGTGTTAGCAGAGCTACAAAAATATCCCAAGTATGATTATTATTATATATGTGATAAGACCTCATACCTGCTGCCTTGAAGCATCACATACACGCTAACCACAATCAAGAACTCCCTCATGGCTTTTGAAATTGAATAACGAATGTGCAAATATTTTTTATAAGTACATGATATACTGTATATACATAGCTATATATTCCTCAATTCATTAGTGGACTAACCTAACTGGACCTAATATTTTTACATACAGAATATGTTTCACTTTATATTAAACAGCCACGTACAAATTTAAATAGAGCTGACCATGCAGTTAAAGTCACTTCACTCTCTGGCTTAAGCTCTGAATTTTTTTTTTTAATCACAGGTCTTTACACTCTTAAAAAAAAGTCATGAGGGTACTCAAAGCCAAAAGCCCACCCTGCAAAACTACTAAAAATGCTTCTGAGCACGCAAAGTTGATGTATCACAGTTTAAAGTCTAATAATCTCTTTAATTTTGAGTAGCTCCTGACACACTCTCACACACACATATCCAAATGAAGAAAACTTTCTTGGCGTGTGTAAATGTGTTGAGTAGGGGGTGGTAACATGTTCAGTGTCCGTGGTGTATTTGGATAGGGTAGTATCAGCTTGAACAGCAGAGACAGTACAGATAAAAGTGATTATGTATGAAATAACTTGCTGTTTTTTTGTGCGCGTCTGGATTTGAGCAGGTGTGAACTTGTGAAAGTATTTTAGCCATGAACAGATACTTTATGCTGCAGTACAGCATTCATTCAGCTAGCATGCTTCCATTAGGCAGATCGTGCAGACAGGTGGGATGAATCAGCCGCTCTGCAGACAGATCTGGACTCAGACTAGTGATCTACCCTCCCACATGCAACACACACAAATCTGTCTGACAAAGGCTGATCCCAGATCTGAGGCAGCAGGGCTTTGGGTGACGGTGGAGGTGGGGAGCACTCCTAAACAGGAAGTGGAAGAGATCAAACAAACCAATCAGATTGCGGTGTGGGGAGACTAAACATCATCACCCCACAGGAAGGAAGTAGCTATGTCTGAATTGCACAGACTGCCGTGAGCGTGAGTGTGTGTGTGTCTGATTTACACAGACTAGCGTTTACATCACGCACCCAAATATTTACCCCTCAGCGACTGCCACCCTCTAACACAAAGAGGCACACTCCCAAAATGCCTACGAGTAGGCATTTTGGGAGTGTGTATTCTGTGTGTTTGGCAGCCTACAACTGTGCACATGTATGAATGTCTGAGTGTATATGCATGTATATGTGCATGTGTCCTTTCCGTGTGTGTGTGTGTGTGTGTGTGNGGGGATTGGAGGTCCTACAGGGACCACCTTGGTGAACAATGGCCCTTTTATTCCACCGGAGCGTTTCACAGGACTCAATGTCTCACAGCAGCCACAGTGAGCCAGACAGGAAACACACACTCAGTCAGTCACTCACACACACACACACACGATTTTACACAAGGAGGGCTGACAAATGTGCATGTATGTTTCAAAACTCTTTTGGGGAATCCAATGGGAGGTTAGTTTTCGCTTACAACAGAGGTTTGTGTATGTGTGTGTGTGTGTGTGTGTGTGTGTGTGTGTGTGTGTGTGTGCGTCTGTTAGGGGATAGTCATTCAGGTAATTTGGAGCGCTGGTCTGCAGCTTCAGACAGTGAGGAATGTGGTAGCAGTGGTTAGTTAAAGTTTAGGTTTTTTTGGTTTGAGGGGGCAGGGCAATGGAAACAAAAGCAGGCTAAACACTGCAGCAGCTGCATACTTTTCACCACAAAGAAGCTTCAACTTGATCAAATCATATTATGAACTTTTTATATTTTTATTCTCTTTTAGTCAACAGTGGACAACACAGAAAAAAGGGGGGAGGGAATGGGAGAAACCACACAATGAAGGTATGAGTTGGAACTGTTGCACTAGAGTTCTTCTTGCACTCAGTTGTTAGGGACCTGTGCTGTTGCCACGGGTGTCAAGTCTTTGTGTCAATATGGCGTATTTCCGAGTGGATCCAAGCAGACGCCCTATCAGATCATGTGGTGCATCACAATCAACGCAGGAGAAAATCTGCGTTTTGAGGCGAGACAGTCATAAAACCTCCAATATAAAAATTTAAGAAAAATGTTAAATGTTTCTGGCAGAAAACAGTAAGTCTGCTGCTGCTACCTGTCTGCAAGAAATGACTGAGAGCCAAAGTAAATTGTGGTTGATGGAGAAAGTCAAGCATTTATCAAGCTAAAGACTCTGATATTTTTCTCAGAAGTGGAGACGAAAACAGAGCTAAAAGGAGAGCGAATATTGGAGTTGTATTCATCAGGTGGCCAGAAACGCAACCTCAGTGGGCTGTGTCTGTCAGTTTATTTTGGAGATTTTCTATCCCGTAGTGGCCAAAAATTGATTATTGCAGCTTCGAGAACTGAAATTTAAGGCCTTTAACACATTAATAGGGACTGGATCTGATATAAGAAGTCATAGCAAGAGATAGCCAAGGTCTCAAAACTTAAATTATCTTCACTCCATCTTTGCTGCCATGAAACATTCTCAGGGTATCACCAGCGTTGGCAATATTTCCTCCAGCAGATGGGAAAATGAGAAAGTGTTGAAGTGTTTAACACAGTGTGCTGTGAAGAACAAAACTCTAATAGCCAAATACAGCTTGATGCAGTTTTTTTCCCTGCAGATCATCACCTCAAATCCATATTTGTAGTTTTGGATGATGCATATTGCCCATAATTACAAATGCGTATACGTTACTGTTGACCAGTATCCTAAACATTACAAGTTTTTAGATAGATTTCCTTCCTTACAGGCAGCAAACCAGACATTAAAAAGAGGTGCATTTATGAATGAAAAATAGCAAATGAGGATGTAAGCTTGTACGTTTTTTGTGTTTTTCCAGTGGATATTCACAATGAAAAACTGCCCACTTTAGAAAGGAAATATTTTAACAATGAGCAAATGAGTGTCCTGTCGATGACTGTCCACACTTTCCCTGCTTCCTGAGTTTCCCTGGTTTGCTCAGCTCTAAAATGATGAACATACTGATCATTTTGCGTTGCTTAAAGGACCATACCATCCATTTTGCGCCAAATATATTCAATTTTCATACACGTAAGGTTACTAGCAGTCATTTCCCAAAGCATACTACTGGAACGGTGAGTTAAATTTTTTTTTTCGTTTTTTTCCTTCCAGACCGTCATTGGTTTCAGTTCATTCTGGTACGCCATTAAAATCAACTTGTTGATACTTGAAACATTCTTGGAATAGGTAATCCATCATCATGAACAACATGTGAATTCAGGTTTTTTTTTTAGAAGTTATGTAATTGTAGCGTTTAAGCCAAATAAAAAGTGTGGAGTGAATATATGTCTCCACTAGGGAATATAGTCCCAAAAGAAGACCTGCGTTTATTGAAAAATTTAAACGACCGTGACTTCATAAGGCTGTGTAACTATTAGCAAGCGAAACATTGATTTTTAGGTGGGTGTATTGCTTGAATATTTTATTATAAAAGATTAAGAGATTTTGCAAAATATCAGGAAAGCTGAAATATGGTTTTATCCTTTGGGAAATG
>VXCM01000095.1:435560-455979 GCA_014773175.1 Lucifuga dentata | reverse complement strand
TGGAGGCAGATGATTCGCTGTGGTGACCCCTGAAGGGAAAGCCGAAAGGAAAAGAAGAAGAAGTAAGACTATAGTAAGTGTATAGCAAGATAATGGTAAATGTATAATAAGGCTATAGTAAGTGCATAAAAAGAATATATTAATTGTATATTAATACTATATAGTAAGTGTATAGTAAGTGTATAGTAAGTGTATAGTAAGTGTAGACTAAGACTACATTAAGTGTGTAGTAAGTGTATAGTAATACTATAGTAGGTTTATAAAAAGACTATAGTAATTGTACAGTAAGACTATAGTAAGTGTATAGTAAGACTATAGTAAGTGTATAGAACGACTATAATAAGTGTATATTAAGATTATAGTAAGTGTATAGTAAGCTTACAGTAAGACTATAGTAAGTGTCTAGTAAGACTATAGCAAGTGCATAGTAAGATTATAGTAAGGCTATAGTAAGTGTACAGTAAGACTATAGTATGTGTATAATAATACTATAGTAGGTGTATAGTAAGACTATAGTAAGTGTATAAGAAGACTATAGTAAATGTATAGTAATACTATAATAAGTGTATAGTAAGTGTATAAAAAGACTACATTTGTATATTAAGGCTAATATAAGGGTACAGTAAGACTATAGTAAGTGTCTAGTAAGACTATAAGTGTATAAGAAGACTATAGTAAGACTATAATAAGTGTATAGTCAGACAATAGTAAGTGTATAAAAAGACTATAGTAATTGCATAGCAAGACTAATATAAGTGTACAGTAAGACTATAATAAATGTATAGTAAGTGTATAGAAAGACTATAGTTTCTATTAAGACTATATTAAGTGTATAGTAAGACTATAGTAAGTGTAAAATGAGACTGCAGTAAGTGTATAAAAAGTCTATAGTAAGTGCATAAAAAGACTATAGTAAGTGCATAAAAGGACTATAGTAATTGTATAGTAAGACTATAGTAAGATTATCGTAACTGTACAGTAAGACTATAGTAAGTGTATAGTAAGACTACAGTAAGTGTCTAGTAAGACTATATTAAGTGTACAGTAAGACTATAGTACGATTATGGTAATTGTATAGTAAGACTATAGTAAGGCTATAATATGTATATAAAAAGACTATAGTAAGTGTGTATTAAGACTGTAGCAAGTGTATAGTAAGACTATAATAAGTATCTAATAAGACTATAGTAAGTGTATAAAAAGACTATATTAACTGTATAGTAATACTACAGTAAGGGTATGGTAAGGCTATCTTAAGGTGTATAAAAAGACTATAGTAAGTCTATACTAAGATTATAGTAAGTGTGTAGTAAGTGTATAGTAAGACTATAGTAGGTGTGTAAAAAGAATATAGTAAGTGTGTAGTAAGACTATTGTAAGTGTATAGTACGACTAAAGTAAGTGTATAGTAATACTATATAGTAAGTGTATAGTAAGACTATACACTTACTATAGTCACTACAGTAAGTTTATAGAAACACTATAGTAAGTGTATGGTACGACTATAGTAATTATAGTAAGAGTATAATAAGACTTTAGAAAGTACTACCGTTTTGCTGCAATTGGCTGCCAAATTTGAGTTGGCGTAGATTAGTCAACAAAAATTGCGATATCTCATGAATGATTGGGTCTATTGTCACCAAACTTGGTGAATATCTGTGCACTCGACTTCTGCTAAAACTGAATCATTCATTGAGTTGTCGCACATGCTTGGACCCCGCTTATTGACGCTTGCAGCTATATTTTTCATTGAAATTGTTTAAAATGTATGTATTTTTTGCATTTTTTGGTAACGTATAAAATGTAACTCAGTACGTTTTACACAAGTACATTTGAAACAAAATACTTTTTACTTTTACTTAAGTACATTTTTACACAAGTACTTTTACTTGAGTAAAAATTTGTTAAAGTAACAGTACTTTTACTTGAGTACAATATTTTATTACTCTTTACTTGAGTACAATATTTTATTACTCTTTACACCTCTGCATGTTATACCAAAGAAACTTAGGTTATGTGCAGTCCACATATTTGCTGCTGTGCACACACTTGTCACATTCTGAAGTTTTGAAGTCAAGGTTTCTTTGATGGCAGCAAATTCCCTCTCAATACGCTAGACTCGTGTCTTTCTTCTCATGACTGTTTTGCCACCATTGATTCCCTCTACAAGTTTTTTGCATGAAGGCTGCTCAACCAAGAAAAACTGAATATCATCAATCACAAAATCAAATATTAGTCTACTGACTGAACTTTGAGATGCACAGTGTCCAAGTTCAAGTTTTGCTTGTTTGAAGGGAGGATGCAAGGCCTCTTTGACCTTGTTCAGATGTGCTGGGCTGCTGACTCATCTCAGAATGACTGGTGTCTTTTGTGGTCAGAAGTGAGCGATTTGGATGCTTCCTCTGAGAAACACAAAGCACAATGTAAAAATCAAGCAATTGTAGTGCATATTTTAATAATCAGTTGTAGTGTATTTGTTCAGTAAAGGACCACACCAGTGAGTTTGCAGGTTTAACTCAATAACTGCTGTCTGTATACATGTTATATTACTGACAACTTTTTTCCAACTCATAAAAATGTATTTTTTTCAAATCCCCTAATCTTTCAAAATCAAATGTCCAGGTGATACACGTACCAATTCAGTGTTTCACTTTCTAACACTTAATGCCGGATTGTAAAAGGCATGGCTATTTTAATTTTTCGGTAAAAGCCGTGTTTTCCTGGGGCTATATTCCTGGCGGAGGTGTACATTGTCTTCCTTGCAACTCTGTGTTGGATCAGTGAAATAAAGTTACTCTGACAAAAAATAGACGTTATATTCGCTGTGATCGATTATTTATGTGAGTACATTTCACGTCTCTACATATATATACACCAGTAATCATGCATGTTATGAGCCCAATACAGGCCCAGTACACAAGACTCACAGGCCACACATATTTATTCACTGCATAACTAGCTGTCAATAACAGATGAACTCTAAATAAAGTGATTACTGTCTGTTTATTTAGTCATATTGTTTAATCGCTGTTGCTGGAATGTAAAAACTTAAGTGGTGAAATGCCAGCATCACCAGATAATTTCCCCCAACACATCAGGGACAAAGATAGATGCCCAGTTTGTCTAAAGTAACTTTAAAACGCTAAAGTCCGACTAGTTGAACTATTTTAATAATCACTTAAAAACACTATACCTTCCAATCCGTTCTGCTGCCGCAGTCTCTCCATTGGTGCCGACAACTGTTTTCCGTGAAACTTAATCACTATGGCAACGAGTCGAGGAGCAGAGAGAGAAGCCGAAGACGTACGAAGTTAAAGGATGTTTATCGAGCGTGAGAAATCAGATGTCAGGCGTGAGAGCGTGTGAAGTCAGGTGTTTGCTTGAGTCTCATGCTCAATGCGTGAGAGTTGGCAGCCCTGGCAATAGTATTTGGTCCAGATGTAAATGTTCCATATGAGATGCATATCGAACCGTCACAGGTCACTCCCTAACATTCTAATAAAGACATTAGCAGGACTTCCCCAGGACATGTAATTTGGTTTTACTTTGGAGCATCAACAAAAAAAGCCTAAAGCCCTGGAGTTTAACCTGCAAAAACTCACAAATACATTTTTTGTCAAAATGCAAAATTTTCTTCTTAGTTTGCAATCTCTACATCCTTGCTCAGGTTTCAATCTGAATTTTGTTATTGCCTCATGCTTGACGGGCCTAAGGAGCAATCTGCTGCTTGTATGAAAATAACTGAATGAAACTAATAAACTCTGACAATGTCCCATTCCACAAAGTGTCATTTCACCCAAAAATCCAGTTGAAAAATAAAATATATTTTAACTCTCACATGCTAACTGGTCTACAAATAGCCTAAAACGGTGCGCAGAAGAGCAGACCACAAACTATTTGTGATGTTGAGGCAAAAATGATCAAGATAACAACCGCAAATATAAATAAAAAGGCGGTACTTTTGAACTGCACTTGTATAATTTAGGATTTTTGTTTTAATATATACTGAAATAACTACCGGTAATAACGTTTAAAAATTCATGCACACTTTTCATTATAGCATACAATAAATTTGTTGCATAACTCTTCTGTCACAACTCACAATCTGGAGTCTCGTTCTCCGACGTTACGATGATTGATGGACGATGCAGCCAATCAGAGTTCAGTTTTCAAACGTCCACCGGCGCAGAGCGTCCACTACGTCACGAAAGCGGAAGTAAAAAAAATCGGTTTGTTAGCCTGTGTATTACTACTTCTGAATCATTTTTTAAGGTAAATAAATCTTCTGACACTACGGTAATGGTGTAATTCTGCAGTGGTGTCTCTGTTGTGTTTATTCGTCCATTCTAGTTCGTACGTTTTGTTGTACCATTTGAAAAAAACAACAACAGATTATCCTGGAAAACGTGTTGGCTAGCAAGCTAGGCTAATCGCTTCAGTGATGTGTGCTGATATAGCCACAGCCGCTACATGCTACATGTTGTATTTAACTGATAATAAGTTAGGCTGCAATTGTTACCTTTGTCTTTAGGCTCAATAACGAACATCCGTTTTCTTTTTGGTTTGTCTACCTTTGTCAGAGATTAATTTAGCTGCCACCATGTCACGGCTTCCGATGGGCAAGATGTTGCTTTGGAATATAATCCGACACACGGATGCCCACAACAAGGTACATGTGTGTGCGAGAGAAAGATAGTGTGTGTAAGTCAGAGAAAGAGAGAGAAAACAAGTCAGTGCATGTTTTAAGTGTGTTTCTATGTGTGTAAGAGTGAGACAGAGAATGTGAGTGAGAAAGACAAAGGATCAGAAAGAAAAAGCACAAAGAGTGAGACAGCGAGTGACAGAAATAGTGTGTTAGTGTGTCTGTCTGTAGTTGTGTGACAGCTGGCCTTCATGTCAGTAACTAACTTACCTTTGTCTGACTGCAGATCCAGGAGGAGGCGGAGATGTGGAAAATGAGAGACTGGGAGACACAAACGTCCAACCACAGACATTTACCAGCAGATTGTATGAGGTGCAGTGAACGTCCCTGTACAATTTGATGAATTTGTACACACAAGAAAAAAAAGAAAAAGCTTATGATGTCAAACTTATGATGTGCTTGATGACACACCTTGTCTGTAGAGCAGTGCTATGTTGCTTGCTGATTTATCAAATAGATTTCTTTTCTAGGGGGCATATGCACTGTGATCGAGTACCAGATTATTCCCAAAATCTAATTCGGAGCAGAGAGCGATCCTCCGGCCACGACGACAGGAAGGCTCGGTACTGGAGTCGCAAATTATATGAATTTGAAGCAAATGATCCTGAAAGGTAAGTGGCTAAATTTTCCTCTAGTTATATTTTCAGTTTCATGCATTGCTTTGGAAATGACTGTCTGATTGGCTCGTCTCTGATGTGTTCACATAACAGATGGGGACATAGTGGCTTCAAGGAGCTTTATCCTGAGGAGTTTGAAAGTGATAGGTAAGCAAAGGTTATGTAATGAAATGTAAGATTCCTCATGTTTATATTAGAGCCTGATTCAGATTTGTGAGTATTAGCAGTCTGTCTTTTATGTAATTTCCTTTCCTGTGTCAGACAACCTAAACAATAATTAATCATTAAGCTAAATGAAACACTAAGGCTTTTCACAGCACAACATGGGTGAATGGTCAAAGTAAATATTGCTAAATTAAATATTGGTGGTGATGACAGCAGTGAGTAAATGGGCTGAACTTGTGTAAATAATAAGCAGAGCAGCAGATTCAATCAGTCCATGTTTATGTAAAGCAATTCTGTTTATATAAGATAATAAAAAAAATGGGATGGGACAGTATAGCTAGTTCAAGTGTTAAAGACAGCACAAAGCCTGGATATGTCTTGAAATATATCCACTCATTTTTTTCATGTGGGTGAACCAGACCACCTATTTTTCATATCAGCTGCCATTATGTCGCTGTTTAATATTCAGCTTTGACAAAAAGATCGCACAGGTCAAACAGACCGTAAATCTCCAGAGTGAAATGGTGGGAGGAGAGGTGACTCTCTGCTGCAGCAGTGTGCACGCCGAATAGAGAGAGGAGAGCTTAGGAGTTGAATAATGGAAAACTTCCGTTATTGGAGTAATGTTTTTATGGATAAAAATCTTAAAAGTAATTAATCAGGCAATCGGCATCCCTGTCGTTGACTGACACAGCATTTTTTGGGTTGTTGTGGACCAACGAGCAGAAACTGGCTTCACTGGGCTGTTAACTCTTAGAGGGACCACTGATGTTAGCTGCAAATCCTCATCAATGTAATGACACATAACTGTCATGCAGTCAGTCATGCTGTCCGCCTCGTCAGCTGAATGTAGCTCAGCCTTTAGTGCTTATTTTTCCTCACTGTAGTTTTTGTACTGGCTAGTAACGTTCCTCTGGAAAGAAACTATTGTCTGATTCAGTAGTTTATCAGCACCTTAAATCTTGTGCTGTCCATGTTTATAGGCATCATGTCATTTTCAGTCACATAGCATATCCTCTGAGCGATTGCCCTCACACACAGGTGATCATAACTCTTTCTTCAGAGGACAGTACAGTGATTATTGGGATGATGCAATCAAAAATGTGACTCACGATTTCATACCTAAATTCTTGATCTATTTGCTGTCTAAATTTCTTTTTTTTTTTCTATCTTTTAGTGACGAATCCGGTGGCACCAAGAAGAATTCTCACCACAAAACGAAAAAGTCAAAATCCAATCCAAATTCAAAATGCTCCAAAAAATCCTCTGGAAAGAAGAAAAAGAAAAGGAAGAATGAGAAAAAAAAGCGAAAGAGAGCGGAGTGTTTGAGTCGTGATAGCAGCAGCGATGACAGCAGTGCTTCCAAAAGCAAGCAGAGGAAGAAAAGGACTAAAGTTAGACACAAAAACAAGAAAAGCGCAAGAAACAAAGAGGACAGCAGCTCCGGCGACGGCGGTGAGGAGGGAGAGAAGGAGAGAAGGGGACACACTCACAAAAAACGAAAGCTGGACAAGGGCTCAGACTCGGGGTTGGACTCACGAAAAAGGAGGAGGAAAGACTGGAAAACAGAGGATAAGAGTTCAGAGGAGAGTTCTTTAGAGTGAAACAGACACACACTGAGCTCAGGTAATGAGAGTAAAACTGCTATAGATTCTTCCGTTCGCCTTAACTGCACAGAAGCTTCCTCTCTGCAGGCGGCCCTACTTTGACGGCAACAAACCTGCGCCGTCGCTCTGTTCCACGAGCATTCTGTCGCAATATGTCATCAGCTCTGCAGTGGCTTCACACACTGTAGAAGAGATGCAACCAGCAAACACCAGAGAGATTGCGGGAGATCAGCCTCCTGCCTATTAACGAACTCTGCTTGGCTGCAGCTTCATTGATTGAACACTGACTCTTGTCTCAGACTGTCTGTCACACGGAGTTCTTCTGTCCTGAAAGGACCACAAGCTTTTCAGGCACTTTATTTAAAAAGGAACACATTGTACAACTTTCCATGTGTTTTTTTGTTTTTGTTTTTATTTTTGTAAGGTTTTGTAAGTAAAACCACAGAAAAGCGAGAACTACCTATATTGTAGGTTTAAAATGTGGTTTTGTTGTTGAATAATGGAATACACATTTTTAAAACTGCTCATACACGTTCAATCGTGAATCTGTGGTTTTCACCATCTGTTTGAGGTGACGTTCATATCCAAACAGTTGGAATGATTTGATAATTTATAATTTCATGGGTTTTAATACCTCGGGTGATTAAAAATTACATTTCAGATTTTAGGTCTTGTGATTCGCTTTGTCCAGCTATTTGAAGGAAAAAACAAAGGGAGTCTCTCTCTCTACAGGGCATCATGGATTAAAGGGGCGCTGTGTTCCTGTCCCAGTTTGAACATGCTGTTTGTCAGCTGTAGAAGATACACGGCCCCTTAACAAGCTGCTATCTGTGATCGCAGTGAATACATTTGCAGAATCGCTTTGGGACTCTATTGAAGAGCAGCAGATTGTCATCTCCTGCAGATCTCACAGGTTAGGTAATGAAGTTTAGGTGGATGATAAAACAGAGACAATCGTACTCTACCACAAAATACAAAAACACTGCCATTCAAACCATGATAATGCTAATCTGCTGCTATTGGCATCATGTTCTGTCATAGTGCTCGAAATCTTTGTATTGAACATTTCCAAACACTAAATAAACCCATAACAATGTGTATCAGATGGCAGTTATTTAAAATAAATTTGCTGAAGTCTGAGTCTGTAAACTCACTGGTTGACAGAAAATATGTTGTTTCCACAAATTGAGGGATTATGTAAATACTTTGCCAGAATCAGTGGAGAATTTCCTTCACCTGAACTATAAATTGTCTTGACTCCCTCCATTCTCAGGACACAGTGTTAGCAGAAATGAAAAATAAGCTGAATAAATTCTAAATAAATTACCTCCTCCAAGGAGGTTCTGTTTTCACCTGCATCTGTTGGCTGGATTGTTGGTTTCTTCTTAGGATGCATAAATTTTGGTGTTGGTCTGAATCCAGGAATTATTAAAATGATTTCTTCAGATGGTGATACAACAGTCTAAATGAAAAGAAAAAAAAAATCTGGCAAAATGCCTGATGATAGAGTTTCAATAGGTGCAATTTGAAGTAGCATGACTGAAATGACTCCAGAATTAATGGAACTGCTGCACACTAACAAACAGGTCAGAAACATGTAACGGCCGCTAATGTGTAGCAGGGATGATGCTGATTCAGTTGCATGCAAACACTTAATAGTTACAGAGATAGACCCAGAAAGTTATTATCTTTATCATTGTCATTTCTTTAGGCTTTCTCAATCCAGGTCATCAGGACCCATGTGCACAGCATATTTTCCATCTCTCCCTGCTCTACTCACACCTAAATCAGGTGGATTCACTTGATCAAGAGTTGGCAACTCCCAGCTCTTGATTGGCCAGCCTATTAGTCAGAAATGTTGTCTAGGCTTGTTCAGCCTTGGTGGACTTATGCACCAATATGAAGAATGACAAACATCACCAAATCAGTAAAAACTTCTTGTTAGAATGTACTTTCTTGAAAACAGCCCTGGTATTTCTCACGGCATGCTAGAGTTGACAGCACTGTTAGCAGTTTGAATTTTATATGTACTAAACCGTTTTCAGATTGGACTTTTCAAACAGCATTGCTATGCATTAAACACATAATGGGATCTTGGTTGGAAAATTCACCCTGACCAAGTCAAGGCACTTTTTTTTCGCAGTCACTCAGAACTGCTGATGAGACACATCACACTGTGCTGAAGTTCTGTGAACTGGCTAGGCTGTCCGGGCCAATTTTGTAACACTGGGTGAAGTCCGAGCTTCCTACATAAGCAGATTTTGTGTTGGTTGATGTGAATAATGGTTACAGGTTCAAGTGGACAGAAATAATATTTCTTCTGCTAATAAGAGCTGGATAGGAGGTTAAAAAAAAAAAAAAAANTAAAAAAAAAAAAAAAAGTGCAGCATAAAATGACAGCTGAGATGCTTCACAGTAAAGTAAAGCCTTTTTCTGGTTAATAAAACAAACAAAAAACAATTGTTTGTGTTACCTTAGAATGACCTTAGCTGAAAGATGGTTATAAGTGTAATGAGGAAAGGAAAGGCTGAGGAAACAAAGGGCTGACGTGTTTTCAGACAGACACAAGCCTCAGTATGCAAATAGGAGATTCACTCAGATTGAAACCTCTACTGTGACTTATCTCCTTGTGGCTCATATTTTGTCTCTCTCTATCTCTCCGTGCCAAGCTATAATCATAAGGGGAGGCTAGTTTCTGTACCAATAAATAAAATCCCCTCATCCACCCTAATCTTGTTTTTTCCCCAAAATCACGCCTTTTTAAAGATCTAAGCTGTTAAGAGTGTCAGCAAGTAGATTAAGAAAAACTGAACATTAAATACAGGATGCCATACAGGCCTTCTGCTATTAATCATTATTAATACATCCTTACTGCAATCTGCAGGTTTGTGCTTTGTCTCCCCCTAGTGGAACTAAACCATAACCCACATGCAAATTCATCATCTCATTCAGTTATCTCCTCCCTTATCATCCCACATTTCACTCCAGCCGTGGTAGCTCCACAGATGCCGTATAAATAGTAAGCAGGAATGAAATATTCATCTCTGGTCGTGATGGACCTCCCACTGCAGGGACACTGGTGGACAAAAATGCCATTGGTAACACACGATACAGTTAACCCACACAAAAAATTTAATACCCTCTGTGAGGGATAAATGGTCCAAACTTTGACATACTAAATAGGGAGAGGTGTGATGACACAGGTTTTTAATGTAAAAACTTGCAGCCAGCACCTGAATGCTTTGTAAAAAGTCATGTGACATATGACTTACTTACTTACATAGTTAGTACACATACACCAATGTTTTAATATACTTATATATGTCTTTTTTGTTGTTGTCTTTTATCTAGACCAGCCAGATACAGTACTGATTAATATACAGTCACATCTGGAACAATACCTATATAACATCATACAGTCCGACCGTCAAAGAGGAATCCACGGTCTGCGGGTCCGTTCTCTCTACTCTAACATTAGAAATCAGTATGTGTAAAATTTTGTTGTTTTTTTTAAACATTATTATTGTATAGACTGGTGGTGATACTTGTCCTTGTATCTCGTGTCTTCTGTGCAAAAGTTTTTTGTTTTTTTTTTAAAGAGAACCCAAAATATGATTGACATACAGGATACCTGGCTGTTCACTTTACAGAAAGATGAAGTTTTCTTTTTCTTTTGAAACAATTAAAGATAAACAGTCACATCCAAACGCCACACCCTCCCTTGGCATGTCACAGAAAAGCAAAATCAAAAACTGAAAGTAACGCTCCTCAGAACGGGGCTGGAGGAAATGAGAGAGAGGAAAGTTCATGTCTACAGTGAGCAGCATCCTCCATTCGTACACCTTTTTTTTTTTTTTTTTTNTTTTTTTTTTTTTTTTTTTAAAATAAGGCACTGCTGCATAAAGAAAGGACATGGCCAACAAATCTCTCTGAGAGTGATGGGGAGGCAGGATGGACGGAGACTGTCTTCATCTCCAGCAACTCATAGAAAGTTTGCACGTGTATGTTCTTGTGTTAATCATGTGCTGTGTACAGGAAAAGTGTGTGCTTGTGCTTACAGTATGTAGATGTGTGTATGTGTGTATGTTTTTGTGTGTGTGGCAGAGAGACACTGCTATGCTATCCTCAGACTGTGCTTTCAAGCATCCACTCGGTGCTGCTGAATGTGACTCTCCGGTTGGCCAGTGGCGATGACTCCATGTTGAGCTGGTTGGTGGACTTGTGCCACCTTGTCCTCGCTCTGCGTGGGTAACTGTGACTCTGAAATATGGAATAGTCCCCTCCGTCAAAAGAGAATCTGTGCCTAGTTCGTGCCAGCTCATTAGGGAGCAAGCCCATGTTTGCCAGGGCACTTTTCTTGTCCTTGAGCCTCGGAGCTTCCTTGGCGCCAGCGTTTGGGCCTATGAGACACAGGGACATGGTGGAGCCTGTCAGGCTACTGTCCGTCTGCGTGTCCTCGGATGGCGGGCCAGAGCACTGGGCATCCAAGCTGGTTCTTCTCTTCATTTTGTCTATATTCAAGGGAGGCAGCTCCACCTCCAGGATGGCAGTGGTAGCTGTTGGATCCTCTTTCTCCTCGTGTTCCACCCTCAGCACCAGCGCCATGCACTCCTTGGCTGCCTGGGAACCACACTGGCCCTCATCAGAAGGCGGCTTGGATGTGGAAGGCTGGAGCCGCTGTTGGCTGCCGTTGGTCTGGGAATGCATGTTGGAGCTGACCTTGGTTTTGTCGTCCTCTGGGCTGCTGTAGGCCTTGTAGCGAATCATAAGGATGATGATGAACACCAGCACTGAGGCAACAATTATACCACCGATAATGATGATCATTGTGCCTCCCAGGAACTGGCTGTGCATGAAGCGGCACTGGCTGACCTCACTGGCCGTGTGGAATTGAACACAGCCAACCACACGTGTTGCTGTTAATGATGTGATGCCATCGTCATAAACTGCCAGTACACAAAGGTCATACTCCCGCCCTGCAGCCAGATCGTTGATTAAGAAGTTCTTGTTGGTTGGTGGGATCATTCTGTGGAGAAAAGAAACAAGGTGCAGTGGGAAAGATGGAGAAAGAGGTGGAGGATTAATCACCTACTCAGCTCCTTCATTCACTCATTTACATGAGGTGTATGAAATCATAACAGGAGTCATTTTCACACAACAGATAGATAACTGGGCCATTGCAGGTCTTCTCCACTGAAGCATTAAATATTACTCATTCTGCTACACAAACATAAAAAAATGTAACACCTCATTGAAACAGACTTATGATAGACAATGATATAGTATTTTATAAAATGACAGTGAGAAATGGCTCCATTTTGTTTATAGAATGACAGCAAAAGTAATAAGGCAGAAGAAGCTTACTGTCCCAAGTAAAACCAAACCAAAACATCTGCAGGCCTTTGGACAAATAACACATGATGAGACGACAATTCTGATGTTGAGACCCCTTTAGGTGAAATTTCTCTGGCATGTGCGGGACAACATGGCTCTAAATAGGAAGGAGAAAGGCATTGTCCTCAGGTCAACACTGGCATTAATATAATTAGAAGCTTGTTCCTTTTCCCCAGAGGAGGACTTTGATGGTTATCATTTGTAGGTAATAATGTACCACCTAAAGACAAAACAACACTCAGCGCCATGGCTGAACTCTATGAGAAAATTATACAGGAGAGTGACTCATTATAGCTGATTAGATAAAGCCAGAAAAGCCCACCACTATTATTAACTCGCTCTATGAATACATACATCCCAAATAGTTGAGTGTGAAAGAAACAGATCAGATAGTTTTTGAACTCTGTTTTGAAAAAGATGCTGAAGATTTGAACAAAAATTTTTTTTAATATTACATTGTCATGAAAAATAACAGTTTTCAATTGAAACTACAATCAGTTACCAATTTTCTGATTCTTTCTATGTATTTGTTTTATTTATTACCAGTTGTCTACCTGGCAACGTGCCTGCCCCTTGCTTGTATTCATTATCTGGTCCAATCAAGCCTATCATTAGGTAACCACATCTAATCACAATGTGTGTTTAGCCAATTAAAGCAGATACACACTTAGGATACAAATGAGTAAATCTAAAATAGTATCTGTTAGATGTTGGAATAGAGGCTCTTAGATTATTCATGTTTTAATGAGGTTGGAAAAGAGCCGCTGCTGTCAGTAAATATAGTTCCAGTAGATTACAACATCCAGTTAAAATTCAGGGATTCATAACTGCATGAAGACAATAAAGATATTTGTGCATATTAAAAAGCATGTGAAAATATTATGCCTGACCTTGAGTTTATTGCCAAAAGACTACATGAAAAGAGTTTTGCTTATTTTTGGACATAATCATGTTGCATCTGTGGGGACCTGTCAATCCCCATAATAGACCACAGTGCCAGTCAGCAGATGGCAACTCCAGCTGTTTCACCTTTCCTCCAGTCCCTGTGCGACCAGCTTCACCTCCCTCCGCTCACCCACACCTCCTCCACAGTGACTTACCTGTAAACCAAAGTATCATCTGCTGTGCTGTTGTACTGAATCTGGTACATCCTGATCCCGGGGATGTGGCGCTCAGATGGCCAGCGAATCACAGCAGAGGAGGACGTCAACTCATTGACCAACACCCGCCTGTCCTGCTTGTCGTAGCTCTTGGTGTCATTGCCAGACTTGGAGGAGGTGGTGATGTCTGAAAGGCCGGGGTCCTCGCGCATGTGGCCTGTGTTATTGACAAACAGGGGTAGGGGAATCATGTTGATCTCAACAGCAGCTGTGGCGATGCCTGCAGCATTAGACGCCACGCAATTAAATGCCCCACTGTCCTTCAGAGTGGTGATGAGTATATCAAGGGTTCCATTATCATACAGGATGGTGCGGGAGTTATTATGCACCAGCTTCCCGTCTGGTGAGCGCCAGTGAATTTCTGGGTCTGGGTCGCCCACGGCTTTGCATTTCAGAGTCACGCCCTGACCTTCCATGACAAAGGGCTTAGATGATAGATGCTTGGTGATCAGCGGAGGTTCGCAGATAAACTCCTCCTCTTGGATGGACCAGAAGTACTTGTCCATGAGATGATCTGGTGAAGCACAAGTCTCCAGATCGTCCTCTCTCGTCAGCCTGCGGAGCCACAGCAACTCACAGTTACAGTGCAGCGGGNTCCAGATCGTCCTCTCTCGTCAGCCTGCGGAGCCACAGCAACTCACAGTTACAGTGCAGCGGGTTGCCCCCGAAGCTCACGGCCAAAGTGGATGGACTGGAGCCTTTGGCATCGGACAGGACCTGTGCGTGCTGGAACAGGCTGTCTGGAGGCAGTTTCTGCAGCCGGTTGGAGGTCATGTCCAGGCGGACCAGCTTGGTGAGCAGAGTAAAAGTCCCAGTTCCAATGTGGTCAATCAGGTTGTGGTCCAGTGTGAGCGTGTTAATGTTTGTCATCCTGGCTATGGCTTCCCAGGGCAGGCTTCGCAGGTTGTTACTGGAAAGATCCAAGTCCTCTATGGTGGAAACAAATTCATCAAAGGTGGTGGGGGCTATTTGGTGGATCTGGTTGTTTCCAAGGATCAGGTGCCGCAGGTTTATTAGGCCTTTAAAGTGGTCGCTCTTTATAATGCTGAGGCGGTTCCCATCCATGTGGAGGGCTCGCAGGGATCGCAGGCCAACAAAGGCGTGGGGGGTGATCTGGCTGATGGTGTTGCGGGACAAAGTGAGGTGGACCAGACTGGTCATGTTGAAAAAGTCTTTCCTGCGGATGATGGTGATGAAGTTGTCAGTGAGTCGCAGCTCGACCGTTTTGCGGTCGATGGTGGGGGGTACGAACAACAGGCCAGTCTTAGCACACAGCAGAGTCAGGGTGGGGGAGAGGTGCTGGCAGATGCATCGGCCAGGGCAGCTGTATCCCTTCACCAAAGCTGCACACAGCAGCACACAGAGAACCAGCCGGACCATTGTTGATCAGCTTCCAGGTCCTACGTGTGAGATAAACAGAAATAAGAACTGAGTCAGAAAATAGAGATCTTTGAATTAATAAAGAACCTTGCAGCCCTTATGAGAGCGAGCTGCAGAAATTTATAGTCACATCAAGATTACTGTGACTGCCAGAGAGGAATCAATCACTAAATGAAATGGAGCTTTTCTGAAATAATAGCACCTGGGATGATGAAAGGCTGTGCTAACACTGAGAAGCCACGACTCTGTACACTTTTAATGGAAATAACAGATTTTTTTTTTTTTTTTNTTTTTTTTTTTTTTTGTAGCTTGGCAACACGCCACAAGCTGAATTATCACTGAACTATGTAATTTACTGAACGATCACAGCACGGCTTATCTGTATTATACCTTTGTCATGTACAAGTCTATCACATAAGGCCTATGTAGTTTTCTTGCTCTGAGCTCTGCATTGGATGGGGCGTTAAAGGGAGGAAAAGGGCACTTGTCAGCAGAGCTTAAGGATTTTTATGACCTTTTCATGCTCTATATTCTTCTTATGTGCATGAGATGTACTGCAAAACAGACAGAAATCTGTCATGTAAATCATGGAAACAGAAAGTGAAGGTGAAAGGGGGAAATGCTCTGTGGTTTCAGCTCCATCAGACTGAGGTTTTATTGGATGAATCTCAGGGTTTGAGGATGTTCTGATTCTCTGATCTCTATTTAGAGGTATTGATTTCAGTCTCAGAGAGCACATGTCTGTGCTGACAGGAGCCAGAGGTGATCCTTGTGTTTAATAACCATAAGCAACAAACATCAATGTGCTGATGCCATTTTCCCAGCAGTTTTACCCTCTCAGGCATCCATCTTGTCTGCTACTGCCTTAAGCTTCACTGTTTATTGGGAGACTGTTCAGATGATAACAGAAAGACAGCAGAATCTGTGATAGAACAAGACATAAAGGTGGATTTACAGTTAGTCACCTGAGCACCTCACAGGGTTACAATCTGATCCTCCACATATCCCACGTGTCCATCAACAGCAAAGTGTCTTCTTAAAGATCCAGAAATAGTGATTTTTAATTCATTTAAGAAGATATTTTTATTGATTTCAGAGGCAGGAAGTGTTTTTCATGGTTCCTCTAATTTCTTTTAACTGATTTTAGTGCAACTTTCTCTGTATTTAGCCATCTCTCAGTAGGATGAGCTGGTGTTGATTCCTCAGGAACCATTTGTCTCCTTGGGTGTTTCACAGTACCGTCTAACCTGAAAACCTTCTGGAGTCTGAAGTCATTCTGGCAATTTTACCTTACACTGAATTTGCCAACAAAAAAGATGGACTGTAAAAAAAAAAAAAAATTAAAACCCTTTAGTAGGTACGATAACAAATCTTGGTTGTGAAAATCTAGATATTTCTGCCAAACCTACCGATTTTCTATAACTTCTAAGAAATTATAGATGAAAATTTTTTAATCTACGAGGGAAAAAAAATTAGAATTAAATCTTAAAAAAACATATCTATCTCTACCTATCTATATATACATCTATATCTATATATCTATACATATATATGTATATATGTATATATATATACATATATGTATACACATGTATATATAATATAATAATATATATATATATATATATATACATACACATATACTGTATATATGTAATTGTTATGATATTATTATTATATTATATATAAGTTTAAATAAAAATCACAGAAAATTATTTTAAATTTGATTTTTAGAAATTCTTCCACTCTGGAATGTCATGTAATCCATCTTTGATTGATCCCTTCACACTCGCTCTCTAAACAACAAACAAGGATTCAATAATGGTGAAATTGTGGCTGATCAAATCCAAATTTAATGAAAAATAAAATAACAAAACGGCTTCAGACTCCAGAGGGTTAAGTATTACATTTATGGAATATTTAATGTTAGATTTCCTGACAAACATAAGGATATAAGTATTACCCAAGGCTCTTCCTGTCTTCCTGCTTCTCTTTCAGGCTTTGCTTCACTCACACTGTGTTTCTGTGTCTTTGTCTTTTCCACTTCACACTGGTGGACTAATGAAATGAATTATGGCTGTTCAAGATAATGAGTGAAGTCTACAGCTGCAAATGCATTACTCCCATTTTTATATTAACCTACTGTGCATTTGCCTGCCACCAGTTGTCTATCCTCTTGCTGTCATTTACACTATCTCTCACACACACACACACACACACACACACTGCTAGCTGGATACTGGCTGACACACATCAGGACACCTCGTTAAATATGAAATAGTGTCAACCAATTCATTAAAATGCAGGTTTGTGTGATGTATTTGTTTGAGGGAAGTAGAGCAGTCTGAAGTATAAGGTCACACTGGTGGGATAGTTGATCATATATACACACAATTTGACATTTGTACTACTTTAACTTCAAACTTCATTGCACTAGACCTTTAAAGGATATTTTGGTGAGACAGTGGACCCAACACTTTGTTTGTATTGACACGTTCTTCCTGCCTGTTCTTGCTCCGTGGGTTCACTACATCCTCCACCTCCTTAGCTCAAAAACCATTTCCACTCTGCAATTTGTCCACCAAAAACCACACAACTAGACAAAGTACAACATATGCACAATTATTTTCAGTAATAAGTCACATTTATATTGAGGTTAAGCCATTTTTATGCATAAAAATCACAGCAGGAAGTATCAATTCCCAAACCCCCAGAGAGAAGTTATTTATTCAGCTAAGCTCCTTTATTGCCTGGCTTGTCTGAATTAATTCTTGTAATTTCCCTTTAAAGAAGCGGGGAAAGCTACAATAAAGTAGGCTTCTACTTTTCTTATGTAACATATTCCCATACAACACCTGATGAGAGATTTTCCATCAAAACTATAATCTTTGCTTATTTATATGTATCATATTGTTTCCAAATTTCAAAATAATATTGACCCTCCTTTATTATTCGCATTCAAATGGCAACTAGGTCACAAAGCTCATGGTTTCTCAAAGGAGCATCTGTGCCAGAGCATTTCCTGCCACACCGGCGAGGATACTCTATTGATCTTTCAGCATCTCAGGAAGGAGAAAACTTTGTTGCCAAGGCAACTCTGGTGTAGAAATGTAGGTCTTTGAATTGTATTTAAAAGATGTTGAGCTGCCCGAAAAGCAAGACTTCAATCTTAATACATGTTGAGAAGGTAAGAGGGGACATGCACTGATGTAAGAATGGCTGACTCAATATAAAGAAAAGGGCAGATTTCTATTTCTGCTTTATTGCTTAATGTTAGTGGCGACTACTGAATCAATGTGGAGTCACCGAGAGAGGGAGGGTGTGAGTTTAATTTTAGCTTTACTTTTGTGTCCTGTCTTGTAGCTGCACAAACTGTTGCTACAGGGAATTACTCACACACATTAATACATTTTCAATTAAAAAAAACATGCACTTTGAGAACTCCAGCTAAAATACAAATGAGAAAAACTGGCACACCATACACACAAACATGCATGCATACACTGATACAAGCTTACACATTTATGAATGCATAAACACATACAGTACTTACAATCAAGTAAAACATCAAGTCAAAGTTCTCCCTGTGTATTTCGGAATATGCTGAGGGGATCATGATCGTTTATTTGCCCCTGAAGATTTTCCACCTCAAAGCCAACAATGAATTAATCTCATTTTCTAAATCTGGATCAAGCCTACGCCCTCAAATCCACTGAGATTCTACTGACATCTGTTGTTGTTGGCTTCAATCACTACAATTTTTAAGCATTAAAAAAATTCTAAATCTATGAAATCTAGCACACAATACGTATGAAATGTTAATCAAATTTTAGTCAGTGGCTTAAATATATTGTTGTGTCATATGAAACACAGTATTGGTTTGAAAAATCAAATACCTGCATTGCAGCACAGGAGATGAAGAAAAAATGACATGTTTTTAGTACTGCTCATAAACACACATACAGTGAATGAATATATTCGTGTCCACACGTACTATGCAGATGCACATGTAATCATTTAATTTGATTACTTAATTTAATCAATCATATCTAATTAACATTAACAACTGTCTTTTTCTACTTAGCTTCCTTGTGTAGTCTAGTTATATTGATCTTCATCAATATGTTTTATGACAAATTCTCATAAAACATATTGAAGAAGATCATGAATTTGGTATCTTTGCTAGTTCTTAAGAATATCTTCATGATTCACATTTTCAAATTAAATAGTTATTAGAAATTCATTATCCACATTATAGAGGTAGTGTACGTACCATAGGTAAGAAATATATAGAGCAAAATGTGAGTGCTAATAGACCGTCATAAACAATGCAACAGAAAGCTAAAGAAGACAAAAAGATGCAATCATAGTCTCAAACAGTCTCAGACTCAACCTTCTCTGACAGCATAAATCCTCTCAGATTGCAGTTTATTTGACACTGGTGTCTGAGGGAATGATAACACGTCAATACCGGTATGAGGTTTTGATAAAATCTAATTTGTAGTCAACTGAAGAAACATTCCAAAAGCTGCTTTTCACCTGCTCTGTTACACCCTCACACTTAACACAGCATAAAAATTTAATTAGGGAGTCTAAGAATATCTCAGGACTATCTCAAACTAAATAACCAGAGAAAATGTTACAATTACAGACTACTCGCACTATCTCAAATATCCAACATAAATAATAAGATTGTGACACGCAGCACAGAAACATCCTACTTGCATCCAAATGAAATAAAATTGCTTCTTCAACTTATTGTCTTCTGTGAGAATTACATGGGAGTGTTCAGATTTATTTTTTGCCAGCTCAGCTTCACTTAAAATCACAGTCTTCTTGATCATAACATATGCTGAGATAGAGTTGGCAGCTAAAAATATATTCCACCTTCTACAATACGTCAAGCTTTTATGATGACTATATATTTTCTCCATTGTAATTCTCATGAGAACCCATTACTGGTTATTTTAGTTATTTTCCCTCATTTTTATGGCATAATATAATAGGCGGTATGTGTTGAGCATTGTCAAAGCTGCAAAACTTGAAGTCGATGCCTGTTGAAAGTAAGAGAAATCCTCAGCATTTGAACAGCCATGACAGCTTTGTTTTTCATTAGTTCTTTAAGAATTTACCTGTCTACACACATGATCATGGCTGAATTATGCTTCCTGCATGGACGTTTGCATGGATATGAGCTGATGCGGAAAAGTGGAGCTTTTATACTTGGTGCAGTTTTCTGCTCATGGCAAATCAATAATATCCCAAACTGTAGGGGGTGGCGTATCAAAAACTCAGTTGAAATGTCCAAGACCATCTAGTTACAAAAACTGGCATGCAGACGGACAGGCAAACGTGTGGACTCCATGTGATGGGGGATTGCAGTCCGTCCCCCCC
>VXCM01000095.1:367275-435523 GCA_014773175.1 Lucifuga dentata | reverse complement strand
GGGGGGGGGGGGTTAAAAGACAGTACCTATGGTCTGTTTTCACTCAGTATGCACAGGAAGGCAAAGGCAAATGCAAAGGTTTTAAATGAAAATAAAATCATGAAAATCTGGACGGACGGACAGACAGATAGATAGATAGATGGATAGATTACTTAATTTATCCCCAAGGGGAAATTTCAGTGTTGCAGCAGTAATTACAAAAAACAAACAAAAAAAAACACTCACACACAATGTGGTAGGTAAAAGACAGAACACCGATACTATACTAAATAAAATAGAATTTAAAAAAAGAATAAAAACTTAAAGGCAAGATATTGCTATTAATGTGCAAATTAAATCTAAAATGTGCATTGCCACTCAGAGGAGTCTCCTCTCCAACACAGAGAGGAGTCATGTAGAGGAGGAGGAGGAGGAGGAGGAGGAGGACAGTGTGTAAATTAAATGTAAAAAAAAGTGCATTGAGCATTGCCAGTCATTGTTGTGCATTGTTGTGATAGAATGGAAAAGCAGTATTTTGATGGTGACCTTGGAAAAAGTCAATCGTCACCTACATGTTGTGTGTGTGTGTGTGTGTGTGTGTGTGTGTGTGTGTGTGTGTGTGTGTGTGTGTGTGTGTNGTGTGTGTGTGTGTGTCCTTACCTCAGAAAAGCTGCTGCAGCTTAAGGACAGTTTGCCAACACATCTTTGTCAGGAAACTGTAAATGCCAATTAGCCGGTGTAGGCAGAGAGCTGCTCACTGCCCTTTGGTGACTCTTGTCAGGAAACAGGCATAATTATTGACAGGCTGAGTTCACTGGAGTCAGCTCCGTCTCCACAGTGGACATCGAAACTCAGCTCCACAGCCCCAGGGATTTCTGGTCACATCTCATCTGGGGTGTAGCACCGTAAACAGCGGAGCATTTGCATATTATAATTATGTCTACATGCTGAATGTCTTCTCAATTACAACCCATTTAAAACTTTCAATAGAGAATGACCAAGAAGACAAACTTTTGCAGCTCCATAAACTTTAATTGAACAGCTTCTCTAAACAAGATGGAGAACATTAGGATTGCATTGACACTCTTTAATATAGTCATGCACATCACCTTTTGTGATTGATTTTACCAATTATCTTTTACCTCCTACCTGTTTTTTTTAATTTGGAAACCTCTCCGAACAGATAAAAATCACACCTCGATAACTGTCACTGTTGCTACAGTTACAAATGACTGCAGTAAGCGAGTTTGTGTAATAAAGAGGTTTGACGGAGGAAGATCAAATAACTGAAAATCCATCTTAATTACAAAGGTTTGGTTATATATAGATTCTGACTTTCTTCCAAAAGTGAACGCTTCAGTATCGACTCAGTCTCATACACACACGTAAAGAAAAGAAAAAAAAATCAGAAGATGTTCCACCAATCTGGTTATGAACAGTTTAGACAGAGAAATTTACGTTCAAGAGATTTATTTTTATTTTTCTGCATATTTCAAAATCCAGAAAATTTAGTGATACTTAAATATGTCAGACTTTTCAAATAAAGGTCAAATGAACCTAATTTGCATACATTTACATTAATGGCACCTGATATTTCACAGTCTCCCAGCCACACATTTCTGCACAGATCCATGGAATTATTCAATGGAATGTTCTCACTAATCACAAGAACCATATGATCTATAATGGAATTATTAGATATGGTCTTGTTCCAGTCAATCCACTTTATGCACAAATTGCTGCGACAACTGAGCCAAAGCCCCCCAGTGACTGCGTTCCATCTGTTAGCTGCCACGATTAATCGAATAAACAGGACAATGCGCTGCCCTCTTATTTAGAATAGCCACTTGCCTGATTTAGATTTGATCTGGGGGTTTCTGCAGAGCTCAGAAGAAAACGTGGCCTTCAAGCTCACACTTCGCAATGAGGACATTCCAGCAAAACAAACTGAAATGTGATAATTAACACAAACTGAGCTATTTCATGTTTTACTGAACTGCTCGCATAAGAATAAGTTTTATCCAAATAAAGTAAAAAGGCACAGGTATATTTTTTATGCTGACTCCAGAACACTGTGGAGTCTGCATCTTTGAAATATGAGAAACAATATTCCTTGTAATTGCAGGGGGTGGGTCCGGTCTAAATGTATTCTTTGTGGAATCCTTTTAGTTAGCTTGCCCTTTAAAGAACAAATATGTTGGCATATGCACGGTGCAGCTGATAGTGTTTTTCTGCTGGTAGCAGTTTCACAGTCACATTCAAAGGATCAACATACAAATAAACTAAAAATCATGAATACTAAAACTAACAAGCTGTGATAAAAGCAGGGGCAGCTCGCAAACGAAATTGGAGCACAGTGATTTTAAATGACACCCAGTTTATGGATTTCTATTTCTGCACTTGGTTATTTTGAAATCAATACGGGTCAGTGACGAGAATTGTTTCTTTATAAATACGGCAGTTATATGATTGACTGTTCTATAAATGGTTTCTGCAGGTGCAGGTGTTCCCATGTGGTGCCACAGCTATTTTCTCACAAATGCATGCTACTTTGTCCTATATTTGGTTCTGATAACACTTATGAGTCTAGATTTTGTGCACTGACTTGCTGTTTTATATTTTTTTTCTTCTTGTCTCTTAACATAATGGCTTCAAGCACTCCTTGCTGGGTGGCAACAAGCTGAATAGACTCTTTGAATTGGAGCCTTATGGTGCCTATTTGTGCTACTGTGATGCTGCGGTGGCCATACTTGGTGTCAAATCCTTCCCAGTCTCCCTGCGTGCATTGATCCTGCTCTGTATGCACTCTTGAATGGTAATGTGTGTCTGTGATATGATTCACTGCAAAATATGACTCTACAACCAATTTACACTGCAGAATGAAAATGTATTGTGTGGTGAAACTTATAAACGTTTCAGTCATTGTTCATCAGGACAACCACATGCACTAATCATTAAATGAAGCAGGTTCGTGCACTGAAGCTGGATTATTTACTAGTGTGCTGAATTAAAAGAACAATATTAGCAATTTTATTATGATAATATGAATCAATAAAATTAGTATTATCGTACTGTTAATCACACATTAGACTACTCATTTAAATATCTTTAAACCAGTTACTGTTGTTATCATAGGACAAACGCAAAACCACAAGCACACACAGGCTGTACACGGACACACACATACCAACACAATCACAACAAAGATAAGAAGGATGAAGCCACTGAAATTTAAATCTGCCTCGAGTTTTTAATCTGGAGAATTGTGTCTGTTCCCATTCAGAGAATACTCGGAGTTGATGATCTTATTCATCATTTTGTTTCTAAAGTCAATATCTAATATCTACCTCCTTATTTGTGACTGCAGTATCATTTCATTAACAAATACAATTGAGATTTATTGTTATTGGATCCACGTAAATAGATTTACTGTAAAAACTGAACACACCGATGAAAAATTCACATAACCTTAACTGATATAGACGACAGTGGCCCAAATTTACTCAGGGATTTAAAGGACCATACCGGCGATTGTGCATGTCTGAGCCCAATAAATAGTACTTGCATACATGTTACGTTACTGCTAACCAAAGTTCTGCAAATTAAGCACTTTGTAGCTTCAACGCACAATGGCTTCAGCACAATTTTATCATCAAAAACCATCATCACGTAATCAGTCCCTTTATTTATTTACTGTGACCCTCATGAATCCTGAATCCTCTGCTCAAATCACTTCTGTGCTTCCACTAGTGATATTGCAGTGGGATGTTTGTTTTGTTGGACGTTCTACATCGTCCTCATTTTGATTTGTTTTTGTCGAGCATGCACCGTGCACTTTCAAAATGTATTCTGTAATTCAAGCAAAATCCTTTTAACACTGCTAAATTAATTTGTCAAATATAATTAGGTGTGTTCTCATAGAGACATGGAATAGCTGAAATAGACAGATAGCCAGATAGCTAAATACATAGGCTGACAGACAGACAGACAGGCAGACAGACAGATAGACAGACAGGCAGGCTTTCCACTGTCATTAACAATGCCTGTGCAGAGCTGAATAAAACGTGTCAATATAATGTGTGGGCTAACAATTTTGACAGATTCTGTGGGTTTGAATAGCATTATTAAATCGTGACCCAAGCTTGAATTGTTGTTGATGATGTACAGATAACTAAACTAGTTATACCTGCAGGGTCTAAATAGGGGTTGTGTTACAAAAAAGCCTCATATGCATTAATTTCTTAGTGAATCAGAACCTTTTTGTCATTTCTGCCTCCCATTACATTTTTTTGTTGAAGATCACTGCATTTAATCCACGTCCTGTATTACATCTCTGTAATTAGTAATTACGGTATGTGAATGAAATGTTTAAAATGGCTGCATTCAAGTTCATGCCACACTTTGTGGGTCCTTAATCACAAACCTGTCAGGCCTGTTATTTGAAGGTGAATGGTACATTTAGCACTTTCCTGTCTGTCACATAATAATTTTTTTTTGTCTATTTTTTCTATGCTGTGCACAAAGTTAATATAGCTAACTCCTTAAAATACAGTCAATAGATTCCCAAGAGACAATATAGTTCACTCTGCTTTCTCAGGAAGTATGTGATACCAAAATGTAACTAATATTGTTGCTGTTTAATTGTCTTGCCAAGGGAAATAAATAATAAATATATATTTTTTTTAACTTGAACATGCAATTACTCTAACTTCAAAAGATGGAAAAGTGTTTAAGATCCGTGAGATGACTTTACCAGCAGCTAAAAGCCTAGTCAGACTTTGGTCTCCACCAGCACATCGTTGATATTACATATGCTGTGTGTTGTGTTTTAAAAATTGTACTTAAATAAATAATTACCAGCACATTGTTGATATTACATATGCTATGTGTTGTGTTTTAAAAATTGTACTTAAATAAATAAATAATTAAATGAGCTGAGGAGATCAGTTTGCTTGTGGCTAAACCATAAATAGTCACAATCTATTTCTTGTGGGCGCTTTTATCAGAAATTGCCCTTTATTTTTCTGTCGCTGGTTAATCAGTAAATTCTAATAAATTGGAAGTTTAACCAAACTGCATTCCAAAAGCCATCCCTCTGTGATTAAAAATAATAATAATAATTAATAAAGCCTGGAAAATGGGATATGACAGAAAATTCAGTGGAACATGTTGGAGCTGAACATGTTTCTGGTTTTGTTTCCTGTATGAGGGGAACCTGTGTGAATTTAATTCAAAATTCTACATCAAGCAGATTTACAGCTTCTACATCTCCCAAATGGATGCTGCTGCCATATTCAATACTGATTTTTTCTTTTTTTTTTTTTCCCCCAGTGCAGAAAGTGGGTTGTGAATCAGGGTGCTGCCATGGATTTGAGTATAATCTCACAGGAGATTTTTGGATTATTCCTCAGTTTGGATGTATGATCTGGAACAGGGAGGGCAGCGTAAAGCTCAGTGTTTTTGTCTTTCAGGTTGATCCAGGGACCCGGATCTTTCTGAGCTCAGTTTGCTGATTTGTGTTATTTTCCTTCAGATCTTTCATCAATCTGAACTGCAATGAACTGTACATGTGATTTACTAATTGATGAAACATACTACAAAGTATGCTGACTGATGTTTTTCATATGCAGCTGGAAATGGGCTCAGAGATCAACTGTGAATAATAAAGCTGTAAAGCATAAGACCAATACTGAATGTGACTGGGGTGGTTATGTTTTAAAAAGTATATTTCTATAATTTACTCCGTGCACTAACACAGACCCTAATCTTGAACAGCAGAACAACCTGCTCAGTGCCATTATTACACATTAATATTACTCTGCTTATGCCACTTGTCCATAAAACTACATCCAGGCGAGCTCACTGAGCTGCCAGGACCACTTATAACATCCCTGCCTCATGTGCAGCTCCTCCTCCTCCTCCTCCTCACTCTCCTGCATATGAGCCAATGCAAATTACAGTAACAGCTTGGACGTGAGTATAATCTCAAGTGGTGTGAGCTGGGCTCCATGGTGAGCCATGCAGGCAGATGGAAGCAGAGACTCTGCCAGGCCTCTTTAGGGGCTCCCACTCTTTCTCCAGCATGCTAGACAATGGAGGAGCTGTGGCTCATAACCAGCTCCTCGTCTGACACCATCACTCAGCCTCCTCCCATATCTTGTAATCGGTAAACGATACGAAAGGAGAGGGCTCCTGTTATGGCCTTGTTTATTCCAATGCACAGATAGACACTGATACTGCATACATTACACTGTATAGTGAGCCGCTTACCGAGCAAAACACCGAACTGATGAAGAGATGTTCAGGCATTCGCATTTGTAAAGAGAGAAGAGCAAAGCAAGCACAGTACATGTGCTTTGTTATATTTCTGTGCACAGCAGGTGGAAGATGCCATTCCTTTGAGCTAAGGTGCACATTTTATATATGCTAATTCTGTCTATTTGCATAAAAGATTATATCTCAATCCAACTAACCTCTAATTTGGCGCGTAAATCTAAGAGAAAATCTTAAGAGATACATACTTTTCATTAAGGATACAACAGCATGCAGTTATGTCTAAAACAGCAACAGTGTACAGACTTCATCCATGTAACATTCATACTATACAGACAACTCAACATAATTAACTTGAACATACTTCAGTTATGGTGTAGGTATGCATTCCCTCTGGGATGAAAATTCAATGCCAGTATTCCAATAGGTTTTCCTTATGCCTGAGCATGCTTCTGTCTGGATTACTGGATTTTATCTATTGTCCCTACTGTTTCATTAACACCATCAGGTACAAGAAACCCAATTCCAATTTTTTTGCACACATATTGGATATGCATTGTTGAACACATAAACAGCAAAAATGCACATGAAATTGGATATTATCAGATTTATTTTGGGTCACATTCATATAATGAGGAAATAAATCTGTTATGTAAGACTTATTTGCCAATGCAACAACTGTCATCTAAAAACAAAAGCTGGAATTTCCTTACCATTCCAAATTGCACATCATAAAATGTGATGCTCCTTGCGTATATATGAATGACACTGCGATGATGATTGCTGCACATGCCTAACATGCACTGCGGTGTTCTAATGCTTCTTCTCCATAATAAAACATAATTAACTCATTGTGGACCTTTTAATACCTTCAGAAAGCAATTATTTTTGTCCCATTTGCATCCTTTGCTGAGCTTTTTTCACCTCCATCTCAAGAAACCAAGCTGTCATTTGCATGTGCATTATTTCAGGTCTAAACCACTGTTGGATAAGTGCCACTTAAAAAAGAACCTATAAGGAGGCTATATATAAATTGGATATAGGCCAAAAAAAAAAAAAATCTGAATTGGGCATCAAAATCTGTAGTGTAGCAAATATCTTTAATTGCCAGGAAGACAGAGAGCTTGTCCTGCTCTGATAATATTCTGATTTTGTAACATAGTCACTGAATTAAATGATAAATATATAAAGGAGAACTCTGATTTCTGAGACAATTGGATTTTTAGGTTAAGAGCTAGTGTGGCACTATACCTTCAAACTCCACTCAAGCTCCAGCAAGACTTCAGACATTCTGTAAGATTCCCAAAATTCAGTGTGCACCATTTATTGTCAGTGATTCAGCTCCAGGCTTTCCACTTTCACAGATCAGGAAATCTCTGAGTTTTACCTCTGGAAGAAGATTGCTTACACCCACAGACACCGATTGCACTATTCTTGGCCAGCGATGTAAATTAATTCCGGAACTTACTTACAGTACGATCTATGTAACTAATGAGGGCGTTTTGCAGTACGGTTACGCCTCCGTGTGTCATTAAACATGTACCTGAATTTTTAAATCATACTGCAGCATATCAGAGTGACAAAACATGTGTCTCAGAGGAGTTCAAACAACACACGCCCGTATACATACTGTACAATACAACACACACGAATATGTGTATGAAGACATTAATAGCGTGACAGCTGGGTGTCAATATGAGGCTCTTTAAGTGACTCACTCTTCAATGTGTTTGCAGCCCTGAATGCATCTGCAATAACAAAAAGAATATTCCAGATATTCCAAGATGCTGCAAAACTCCCCTGCGGCAATGCATTTATTGTGTCTGGCAAACAGGTGGATTTTCATGCATGACTATTGTTTGAAAACCACGCAATATCAAACCCATAAAACCCTTGTTTGATTCTCTGAGTCATGGATGACATGAAGTATATGTCTTAATTATGTGGATGATTAGAGCTCCAATTATGAGGCACTGGGTGCTGAGATAATATCTTAACATGATAACATGCGCTGTAAACCGGAACTGCCTGTCACTGATATTGAAGGAAACACTGGCTGATAGACTCAGATTACTTGACAAGAGAAACAAACCACAGGAAACAAAACACTGGAGGTGAGCGGCACATGCGGAACATTTGAAGGCTAATACTTTGACCTCTTCATAATTATTCTCTCGACTCCTGATTAAAAACATTTCACTAGCTACTTAGAGATCACTCTTTTCTCAGTTGTATTCTGTCACTGTGAGGCACGCAGAGATGAACTGCTGAGGAATCCTGTTGTTATGCCTCTTACCACATTCAAACGTGACTACTTTGATTGAAACACTCAGAATAACAGCTGGACAACGATGTTGCAAGAAGACATATGGCACAAAAGCGGTTCTACCTTCACAGCATAAATTGCTTCAATTTGACAAGGAAAGGGTGAATTCACCACATTAAAAAAAAGCATTCATTAAATGGTGTGCATCATTTTTAAAGACAAACACGTCAGAATGTCCCGTGGTGCAGAAAATACGCAGTTATGCAATGTGCACAACTATGGAAGATGTTGCTTGTTAGACATACAAGGAAAGGGAGGGGGAACACTGGAGGGAACAGCAGTTATATTCAATTCAGCAACACAAGCTGGCTAATTAGCATTGCCCTGCCATTCCCTTTGAACCAGAGGAGGACAAGAGGGAGCCATCATATTTCTTTGTTCTCAGCGCTGAATGTTCCCCCCGACCGCAGAAACCACAGGGGCTCTGACCACACAGGGTCAGAGGTAGGCAAAAAAAGAAAAAACAACACCCTCCCACCTCCTTCTTCACCCCGTTATGGAAATTTTCCAGAGCTTTTTGCTAAAAGTACACCCTCAGCAAAGTATAGTCAGAGGCAACATGCTGGATCAGATGTAGCACCTTGATGCGGCGCGGTGACATTCTCAGGATGCAACCCGAGTCCTAGCGCAGCAGACAGATGTTAAGGGGATACAGGTAGAGCCGATCGCACTTCACATGCACACAATTATTCTCGGCTGACTGCTCTCTGAAGACACAGCGCACACACCATTAACTCTATCCTCTCATGCAGCCGCTTTTAATTGAGAGTTCTGTGCTATTTAATGTCTGACTGAAACAGGAAGCTCCTTCACTGCAGCACTTTCAGACTTTTATGGACTGTTTCAGTTTGGTTAGACGCACAATCACTCCTCATACATAAGGATTCCTCATAGAACACGTCTGTACCAGGTACATCAGTTACAGTAAGTGGTTTAGTTAACCAGACGTGCCAGCGGTCAAAAGTAACTAAGTACATTTACTCAAGTGTTGTATTTTACTTTACTATTGCGTTTATCTGATGGCAGACTAAGAATTTACTTTCATCATGAAATAAGCTCATATTGCTAATATTCAGCTTTTCTTTCTTTCTTTTCTTTCCTTTAATTCATCCTTCTTTTCCTTTCCTTTTGAGTTTTTTTCCCATCCATCCAACCAACCATCCATCCATGTCTCCCTTCCTTCCTCCTTCCTTCCTTCCTCCTGTTCTTTTAATTCATCCTTCTGCCTTTCCTTATTTCCTTTGTAATTTAATTTTTTCCTTCTTTTTCCCCTTTCTTCCTTCCATGCATCTGTCCTTCTGTCCTTCCTTTATTGATTTCAGCCATCCTTCCTTCCTTCCCTGCTAAAACTCATCATCACCATCATTTGTTCACTGTATTATTGCACTTTTTTATTACTTTACTACTTTTAACTACTTTACTTTTAAGTATTTACTACTTTAGTTTTAAGTATTTGAGGACTTTTAGCACAATTTTACTTTTAAGACAGAAAGTAACCATTCACTCTTAACTATTTTGGCAGCTTTCAGTCTGCCTGACTGGCTGGATTGCATCTTGTTCAAAATATCATCAAATCCTGACAAACTCACCCCTCCTGGCTCTTTAAAAACTAAATATCCAGAACAAGAAAACAAGTCTGACCCAGTTCTGCTCTGCACCTGTAGTTTCACTGTCTTTTCTTCAGTGAATTTCCATCTTTTTCGCACAGCCACCAGTGATCTACATAATGCTGCATACTGCTTTCATCCTGCTGCTGCACCACTGCCAACACGACAAAATCAGCACAGTCAGAGTTGTCTCAGTTAAAGTGCAGGTCAGTCAGGATGCAGGTTTGGAAAACATAGCACACTCACCAGATATCAATCTCTGGTCTCCATCGCAGGTCACATCAACTCTGTTTAGCTGGCAGTCAGAGAGTCAAAGCCCTAGCAGGTGAGATCCACTGGAATCAGAGCAAAACACCAACTAGAGGTAGAAACACACATGTTCAATTCTTCTGTTTCAACTGAGTCATTTAGCTAACCTCAGCAAAGAACCGCCACCCACCAGCTTCTCATTTTCTCGCAGCCAGTATTATAGTGAGGGAGGCAAAATTCTTCAACACAAAGAAGAGGCAGCGATACATTCCTAATCTCACTGACTGAGCTTGCTTCTTTTTCGACTCGGCAGCTTTGGGACGCGATACAAACACTGATCTGATTAGGAAACACCAGGAAAGAAGCAAAAGCAGCAGGAGAAACACCAGAAACAACACAGCTGGAGAAACCACGATTATGTGTGTCCCGTCATTAATATTTCACTACATCATTGTAGCTAAGAAAGAACAAAGTGTGAAGAGGAGCATGATGAAAAATTGATCATATTTTGACATCGCTTTGATGGAATTTATTTGTGCAAAGGAAAACATGGCGAATCTTCCGCTTTGAAATTTTCTGACTGGAAACAAAGTGATTAATGTGGCCAAATAATGTAAAGTTCTGCATGCTTTAACAGAAAATTACTGCCATTATACTAAACACACATCTGGACATGATGAAGATACATGAGGTTGAGTTTTCATAACTATTTTTACGCCTTGAATTTCCTTAGTTTTTCATAAACTGGAGAGGTGGCTGTCAAGGTCGCACGTTTTCAGCTTCTCACTTGTCCCCTAAATTCAGAACAAGCTACATGACATGCTGCAGCTTTGCCGGCAGCACGCAATCCAAGAGAGATTACCATATCACTCTCATTTGTCTGCCCCGAGCCTTCATGCATGAAAACAGAATTCTCCACTCAGGTTCTCCCAGGCCTGCATCAATTTGTATTCAGAGAGAAACTTTGAGGTTGTCACCTTCAGCTATTCACGCAATCAATTAAGTATTTATGACGCAAGCTTCTGCTTTCCGATACGTCATTCCAGTCTTCCTCAGCTCTCGTTCAGCGAGACTCAGCCTTGTCATGTCACAATTTAAGGACTGAAGGTGAGGAACAAAATAAGAGAGGAGGTGTCACAACTTTCACGTCTATCATTTCTCAGTCGATCATACCGCACGTATTAACTGTTCTAGCTGTGTGTGTGACAGTTCTGCAGCCCGCTGCAACATGACAATGTGACACTGAGCAACCCTGGGAGGTGCACGAAGTTGTGAATTTGTTTCTAACAAGATGTCCTTCACTCATCCACAATAGCTTAACAATAGATTTTGTTCAGTTTTATCTGACTCTCCTTCTATCAAATCATCACCTGGTTCGGTGTGATAAGTTCAGGGTCAGCTCAGGACAAGCTGAGCTCACTTAATCTCCAGCATGGCTTTCCTTCACAATATCAAACAATCCACTTCCCTCTTCCATTTTACCCCTCTCCCTCTCTTTATTCTCTCCAGGTCCTGGAAGGAAATGAAACGATTAAAAAAGAATTCCTTCATGCCAGGCAACACTGACCAAAGCACTTCCTCAAGTCATTATCCATCGGTGTGGCTCCTTCATATCTCACTGAGACAAAGATAGTTGTTAGGGAGACGGTCATATCCTGTCCTGCTAGCTTAGGTACTCAGAATACTCCAGTATGAAATCTGGGGTGTGACTTTTTTTTTTTAACCTCACTGGAGTTATATATTCCATCTGTCAATCCTATAGAGAGAACTTCATATGCTGGTATAATGAAAGTGAGGCCAGCGAGGTTACAGGAAAAATAAAAAACATCCTTCATTCTCCCTCTCTTCATAGAATAACAAACTTTAGCTTGGAATACCGTATAGAATAAAATCCAGCTTTATAATGAGGAGAAGCGTCAGAAAGTAATTTTATGCATAAAAATGTAATATCAGAGATGTACTTACAATTTTAGACTGAATACAGTATCTGTGCATAATACTTAGCTAACAAGCTATGAGAATTAAAAGTTGGGGGTGGGGTTCTTATTTCATTTCATATGAGAGTGAGATATCTGATAAATATTTGGTTGGAGATCACTTTGCAAAGCTTTGCCTACAGCAACTATCATGAAAAGAGTTACAATGATTTATTTAAAGATTAGACTGTAATAGATTTATCATTTTACACATTCTCCACAAACATAAATCATAAATCCCAATTACATATTTATAAGATAATAGCAGCGGTATCTTTCGAAGGGCTTACAGTGTGAGGATTTTTTTTTTTTTTTTTCACCTAAACAGCAGCAAAAGAAACATCTGAAAACCCCTTCAGGCGTCTAATTACCTCAGATCCCGCTGACCATCTAGGGAGTCAAAAACAAGCCTTGGAGCTTCAATCAATTATAGATTTGAGAGAATGCTTTCATACTGGAGATCGGCTCCTTCTCTGTGCTCCATTCCCCAGATATCGACATCGGCTACAGCAGCTTCTAAGCAGGTCAGGTAAGCGAGGACTGCAGCATTTAATAGGCCCCAGCAAGGAAACAGCCAAGCAAGGAGGTTTTTGTGTGTTTATTACAGACTTTAATTACTTTTAAATTGCCCGGCTGGAGTAAAGATTGTGGTTAAAATTTCCTTTTTCAACAGGTAATTCCTTTTTTTTTTTTTTTTTTTTNTTTTTTTTTTTTTTTTTTTTAACTGCAATGGTGCCCATAGCTGAAATACAGATGAGCAATAAAGCAGGTCAAGCTGTGAGATGCTTATTAAAGGACATTCTCAAAGTCATCATGACTCAGCAGTGGACAGACACAGATGTTCGTCCAGGAAACAGGGACGCTGTTCAGAGGTGTAGAATGGCCTGAGAGCTGTCATATCTACGAGGTCAAACTTATCCTCAGCATATCGACGAAACCAAATTCCAGCAGACCATTATGCTCTCGCTCGGCTTTACTGTAATTCACTCCTTGTGTCAGCGCTTTGATTAATGACTTGATTTACGCACAAGATTATATAAGGCAAAGTATCAATCATAATATGTATTCATGGATTTTCAGCAGCATTGTTGCCTCAGCCAAACTCTAATTACATCTAACTAATAGGGGTGCATGAACAGCAATGCCCTGAAACTGTAAACATATTGATAAGATGTCATTAAATGTAAATCTAATGTGCTTAAGTACATGCTGTATATTCCTTTTATTTGCTTGTGCAACATTCTTGCAGTCAGTACAGGAAACAAGCACAAAACTGAAGTGATAATAAGGACAACAAGCTGTTTTTATCTGAGCAGTTTCCACTAATCTAAGGCACCATCAGACTCTAATGAACGCCGCAATTCCACTGGTGTGACTCTAACCTAGCTGAGCTCTTTACTTCAAATGAGACAAAACAGTTTCGAGGTAAACTGCTTGTAGGAGCAGTTTGATTGAATAATTAGCTTTTTATTAGCTTCTGCAAACCTTTGGCATTAGAGGTCAAGGAAAAATGAATGGTTGCAGTGTGTGTGTGTGTGTGTGTGTTTGTGCGTGTGCGTATAATAGCCGATCAATACTCATGAATGCACTGGAGGGCAAGGTTAGCAGAAGAGAACCTGGAACTAAAGGAGCAGCTTGGATCATGAAAAAGCCATCTCAGGGATCATTAAGGCTGGTAATTTTGGCTAGAATCCTGCAGACCTGGATGGGTGAATCACATGTTGAAAATGTCTTCAATCACACCTGAATGCACAAAATCAGACTTTGCCCACGATACTATGGTTTACTTAGTCATTAGGATTCTACATAGTCTGGATTCAATGAACCACAATGCAAAGTGGAGAGAGCACAAACCTCTTCCAAGGTCCCACAGTCCTCTGATTTTACCCTTTTTTGCCTAAAGAAAGTCAGACTTTTTCCATCTTTATCTTAAAATTAGATATATAAAGTTTTGTCATGCAAAGATATTGTGCAGTGATATGGCAGCCATCATCTTCTGGATCTATCGCACTGCTGATTCAGCATCATCATTGCTATTTGTTTATGCACAATGAAGCCGTAAATGTAACCAGTCAAAGTATATACTGGGTATTTTAATCTGCCAGATCTGGATCAATATCTGGATAAGATTGGTGTCTTATTGTGCCTTTAAGTTTTATTGGGAAGTTTTGAGTTACGAGTTGGGAAGTTTGAGTTATGATGTAATATGCGTTCAAGGTTACTGTATGGTTGGAATAATACGGATACATTAGCTTTTTTGGTTATTTTTCCTTTTCTTTCCAAAAAGCGTTACTCTAGCCACAAACATCAGGGAATATAAGACAATTAAGAATAAATAAAACTAATAAAAACACAAAAAATTCTATTTTTATATAAATTAGTAAAAACACACCTACACTGCTTCCGCCGTGATGTCTTCCTGTCCCGGAAAAGTTAAGGCTTTCATAAAGTCCTGAGTTTTCCCACTGTTAATTACAACTTTGTGGGGGCGTTCATGTGCCCTCATCTCATAATTACTGTCATAATATATTTTCTGATGTGACTCAAAGGCACCATTGGTTTTATAGAAATCAGCAAAAATGTTGAAAAAAATGCTCTATTGTGTAATGTTAACAAAAGTGGGAAAACCCCCCCCAAAAGCGTGCATCTGGATGTGCCTCAAAGTCTAATTCACTTTTCCTTTACCCAAGTCCCACCTATCTAGTATATTTTGTTGAAATCCATTACATTTTGAGATATCCTGCTGAGAGACAGAGAATGCCAGTGAAAACATAATGTCCTTGGCTGACTTAATAATGTGAAACGCTGCTGAGGGAAATGTTAAAGGAGCCCTGACATCCAGGATCACAAGAAATTGAGCCACATGAAATATAAAACAATAATTTGAGGCCATATTCCAACATACAAAGAAAGGATATATCAAATGTCAAATATCACAAGGAAATAATCAGTGTGATCAAAGCCCAAGTGCCAATTATCCAACTGTGACATCCGTTCATGTCTTTGAGATCATTTTGTGAAAATACTTCAGAAAAAGATTGGGCATATTTTTGAGATATTATCGGCCAAAGTCTTGTAAGCTCATAGGTCACAGCTAACTAAACATCAAACCTCCTAATATCTTGGTAATCCAGCTGGCAAGTGATGAATCAGCAATCCAAGATCACACTGAGCTGATATAAATTATTATATTATTTAACTTATTATGAATTATTAAGTTACTTGCCTTTGAACATATTTACATTTTTCATACTACAAAGTAAGGGGTATCTCAGGAGTATAAAGTGAAAATAACTTAATTTTTGTTTACTTATTGAAGAAGCAATTTACAGCTTAGTTTATGATGATGATGATGATGAAGAAAAAGCTGGTTTTCCACATAAGAACAAAATGATCACTAGGATTAAATTTCACATTTCACTAATTCACGGAAGCCATTTTCCAATGTGCCAATGGATTAGATGTGTAATCCTTCCATAGGTGGATCTGAGTCTGAAGGAAACACCAGGCACAGGTGTTGGCACCATCACCAGGAAGAATGGTTTTGTTTTATTTACTTATCTATCTGTCTCTGTCTGTCTCTGTCTATCTATCTATGGCAGTTTACTGAAGGATAATCATATATCAACAGGATAAATCACTGTGAGAGCTTAGGTGTACATTAGATTTTTTACTTTTTGAGATAATGTAGCTTTGAGTGGACATCAAAAAGAACATAACATAAATGGAAGCAAAATATTGAAGTGTGAGGTTTCTGTTTTCAACTACATGGGGAACATTTGGGGGAATTTATGGAACTTTCATTATATGTTACCATGAAGCTAACAAGGCACACAAAGGTTTAACGCAGGTCTGGTAGGCGGGCTAACTGTGGGGCCTAAACAAATCAATTCCAGACAACGTTCAATCCCTCCACACGGTGAGGAGATCTGGGTTGTGAGACGTGTAGCTTATCCAGTGTCACAGTGAAGAAATCCTGTCTAGTAGAAAAATAAAACAAGTAAAAAATGTCGCTATTGAATATTTTATAACAATGTGAATTCCAGCAGACTGTAACTGCAGCTGTCCACCAATGAGGACACTCCAAAATGTTTTAGCCAACAAACCTACAGAGGGAGTCTTTATACTCCAAAGATAGATTTGGGATGGCGTGTCACTTTAAACTATGTGTTTCTGACTAACTTTTTGCAAAAAGTTTCCTAACTTTTTGAAGAATATTTTTATAAATCGTAATTAGAGCAGCAGCTTCACAGAACAAACACTTCAGGTTGGCCTGCAAAACTCCCCAGTTTCCTTTCACAGAAAAAACTGGAAGGGTCACAAAAGAGGGAACATGCACACGCACACACACTTTTGATGCTGAAAGGCACCAAATGGGCAGTAGCCAGTTCCAAAAACAATACATAAATAATATAATTTGTCAATGTAGAGTAACATAAAGGAATTAATATTTTAGGGAGAAGTGCATCTCATCCCTCAGTAATTCATCCATTCATTCATTCATTCATTCATTCATCCATCCTCCCTATCCTTTTATCATGATCAGGGTGGTGCATGGTTGGAGCCTATGCCAGCATTCACTGGGCAAGCAGCAGGGTAAACACTGGACAGGTAGCCAGAGGCTAAATGTTTTCTTTCCTTTTGACTGTCTGATTTCTTCTCTTGCCTTCATCAGTTTCCAAATGGTCACTGAGCCTTTGCTTGGCTTCTTCTTGCCTTTAACAGGGAGGACGTGTTCTGCCATTTCCAAATGTATTCTGGGCCAGATAACATCGTAATTGACTTTGGCTCTTTCTTTTTCCAGTCTCCCAAATATGTTTTTGGCCTTGCTTGAGTTTGGCTAAGTGGCTCTGGTGTTTGGAAAGCAGGGACTGGTTAAAGTTTCCCTGAGCTTTTGGGTTTGGAGAGACTTTAAGTGGAATCTGTCAGGAGTGCAGCACAAATTTCTGGACCCTACACAGCTTCAGCAGCCAATCTACCCCTTGTAATCCATTTTCCACACATTTTTACAATGAACTGAATCAACAGCTGTACATATGACTCTGTAGTTTTACTTAAAACAAATAATATTCATGAAAATCTGTCGAAAGTGCTTTAGTCTGCGCAGTTTTAATTCTCACCACATTTCAGCTCCACTTTCTCAAGGGAATATTATTTAGTTCATGTTTACATAGGCATCCATCACTGCCAACGCAGAAGACAAAGCTGTAAAAAGCCATCGTAGTTCTGTAAATTCTACACTGAGACGGGCTTACTGCAAGAGACCAAGTGCCATTCCAAAAGAAATCTTCAGTCTTATGCAATATTTGGTAAACAATTTCATGTAGTTTTACTGCATTGTGCACATATTGCAGTATAAGCAAATTTGGCACCATGGGTGTTTCTGAATTTGCTATATGCAATGAAACAGACATGATAATGTGGCATTTCTCAAGACTCCAGCTGCTCTACAGGGCAGTGGTGAACACACATATTCACATACACAGATGTGTGTTAGGTGTGTTCACTTTCACAACACTTCAACAGTTGATCACAGAAATGTGCAAGATCATCTCATTTGATCCGATCTCATGATAATTAACACGTGTATTTAATATTTAAATACAGCATGAAAGCACTATTTAACTCATTAAAACTCATCCTGCTGCACATCTGAATATTTAAGACGACAAACAGAACGCTCCAGTCAGCAGACAAAGCTGCACATATTATATTCACACATAAGAAAGATTTAAATATTCAAGCAGAACAATTACCTTCTTATCTATAATGTAGATCAAATGGTCAGCTGTGTGTCAGGCTCCTTACTTTCATTGCTGGCTTTAGTATTAGTGTTTAGGGTTTTGTCTGAGGGGATTTACTTGTTATTTTTTTGGCCTTGAACTATTAAAGCTGATATGAAATATCTACTCAATGGAAATTTTCAAAAACAAGCTACCTTATTGGAGAAATTCGAGTTCTGCTCAATTATAGGTCTCCTGTGTCTCTGTGGTGAAGATGTGGGCTGTATTTATATGTAGCTCTCATATTAATTTGACAGAGGACAAAAAATATTGTTGTGATTTAAATGAATGTTTAACACACCACTTTTTGAAAACATTTTTTTTAGGACAGATGTAATTGTGTCAATCAGCAATTTGCATAATTACTCGTGTTTACAGGGGTGGTTTAAACCATTTGGATTTTTGAGTCTCAGAGAGCTTCCCATATACAAAAATATTAAGTATCATGAGTCAACCTATTTATCCATTATTAATGAATATATGCTATCAATAATACATTTTGAAATTTAGAAATTGTAGAAATTCAAAATTTTAGACAAAGATGAACCTATTCTAGCCTTCTGTAGACCCTCTCAGAAACTCAGGGAACCAAGTTTTAGTTCCTACTCCAGGTAAGTACCAAACATAACTGAAATAAACCACCATTTTTAAAAACTCACATGTACATTTGTTTCATTTACACGCTATTAAAATCAATTTAAGACTTGAAACACACTTGAGATACATTGTCCATCACAGCGAACGTTATGTCAATTAGGTTTTTTGCCTAAATGTATTTAACTGTCCAACACAGAAGACGATGTATGTGTCCGCCAGTAAATATAGTCCCAGGAGAAGACAGCTTTTAAAATGACCATCCCTTCTACAATCTTGCCTAAGTGTTACAGGTGAAACATAGAATTTTAATGTGGATTTATCACCTGAACATTTGATTTTGAAAGATTAAGGGATTTGAAAAAAATAACAGGAAAACTAAATTGGCTGTCAGTAACGTAACATGAATCTGGGTTGTATATATTGGGCTCAAACATGCATGATCGCTGGTATGGTCCTTTAAGGTTAAGAATTACTATAAAGTCGTTTTATTGCGTAGATGTGCGTGTGTCTTTTCTCTAATAAGAAAGGACAGTTCTGATTACTAGATGAAGCTTTTACAACTACCTCACTTGCCTCATTGAGCTTTAACCTGAGGATGCAAATCAGTTTCATGAAAACCAAGTGATTTCATGGTTCACTGGCTGACACATAAGCATATGGTCTGCGGTCTCCAGGAAAATGTAACACAGGGGAGGGGGCACATATAAGAAGCCTACTATATTCTGTAGCTGTTCATTTTATAATCATTAGGCGCTGCTGTGTTCTGCTGTCCATCATCAATCTGTGCTACAACATCACAGTCAGCTGTGTTATACTCGCGACCTTTTCATGCAGCGCTATTGTGAGATCAGGATTTATGTGAAAAAGATGCGGTCTTCTGTTCCCGAATTCAAGCATGAAGATTATGAGAGCTTAGCGACAAGTATTAGCATATCTTGTTAAATACAAGCCTTTAAGCAGGGCTATGAGAGAGAGAGAGAAAGAGAGAGAGAGAGAGATTGAGCTGGCTGAAATATTCATCAGTTAATTGAATATTTGAAACCTGTAATCAAGTATTGACATCTTAGCAGCGTAATCCCTTTACAGAGATCAGTGGAAAGAAGGATTCAGCGTCAACAGAAAAAAAGGCTTTTATTGTTTTTATTATCCTCTCTGCCCCATTTTATTCTTAAGAAAATACGTTTTACTGAACCCCAAGTGTAGGCATAATTTGAAAAATGAATGTGACAGCTTGTCTGTAAAGAGGAGCTGGAGGTAACTATGAATCATACTGGCCAGGCAGATATTTTTTCCTTATTTACCATCTGTAAATAATGTCAGAGTTGTGGCTGTACTCTGCCAGAGCTGTCACTTTGACAGGCTGTGAAGGTGTTGGTGCTCAGGAAAGCAGGTTAAAAACAATGCTCCTCCTCCCGACCCACGAAAACATTCAAATTATCTTCTGTCTCAAAATACCTACAGCTCCTATATAATGTTGTGTTTCATTCTTGAATAATTGCCATCTGTAACAAGATATGTCTGTCAGGATGACAGCAATGATGAAGAGACGCAGGAAAGAGGTCTGATAAGATCACTTCAAGAATACAGAGAGCTTATCTGATGTCCTCAGCCGGCTCTCAGCTCGCTGGTACAGAATCACAAAACTTTATGTATTTCACTCACCTTAACGGATTGGCTATAAGAAAAAAATAGGTAACATGAGGACACGGAGTTACACACTCTGACCTGCTCAATAAATGACATGGCACAAAACTTCTTGGATGTTCTAAAGGGTCTCATGAACATCCTAGAATTTAAAAAAAAAAAAAGTTCTTTAAATCAAACTCTGAGCTCCAGCAGCCTCAAACCATCAAGTATTGATCACATTTGAAACTCTGCACTTAAAAGTAAAATACCCATAACACCTCAGTGACCTGTGTGGTCGAGACGGGTGCTTTCACCTCACAGAAATCCATTTCACCCCATGCACTGATATATTTTCTTGCTTAAATAACATTTTTTCCTAGAGTCTTTTTAAAACTTTAGTGATTCAGCCACTTCAGCAGAAAGGACGAGGAAGTGAGCATTTACTCTTCTTCACCGCAGACATAGTAAACTGCTGCATGCAAGTAATTACACTTCAACTCATAATCAACTCAGGAGTTACAGTAATCAACTCAGGAAAGTGGGATTTTACAAAACAAATATTTTAAAACATTTGCAAAACAAGAGTTTTTTCCAAAATGTAATTAAATAATTCAGAATGAATGTGCAGTTAAAAATGAGAGCTCAAATTATGAATTTAAAGGCAGTATACATATTTGGAAGAGAATAACTTCAAAATGAATGGCCTTTATAAACACACATTTCTGAAGCGATGTGGCGGTTTCCCTGCTTGTGATTCTGTGCACTCACACACACTTATCTCTCCATGTATTATTGATGTACATGAGAGATAATACTACACCAAGGTCTTTGAGATCCATCCTGTTCAGATGGATCGCTGTTTTTCTTTCAGGACTCCATATGACTCCTCTTGGTACATTCGACAATTGAAAACATATGTAGCGCTGGGATGGCAGAGCAAGCCATCTATTATGGATATGGAGTTGTATGAGTTGAACGATTCACCTCAAGTGAGAAACAGGGGAGTTTATAAAATGTTACAATTGGTCTCTCCAAATATGCTCTGTATTTCCCTGAATAACAGAATATGAAAATGTCAATGGTTCTCTGCTGAGCCTTCAGAGATACCTCATGGTAGATGGCAATGAGAAAATATGTCTTCCTTATATATGTATGTCACTTTGAGGGCCTCAGACTGTATTTAATAACCTGGAATAAATCAGATCTCAGTGGAAAGTAGCAAGCATCAAGCTGTTTCTCCATTACAGTACAACATCTTTATACATTTATACAAACTCTGTATTTCCAAGGTTGTGGAAAAAAAAAATCCTGATGTGTTCTATGAATAACAGATATACAAAGAAGTTTAATCAATTTTTTTAAACATTCCACAGCGCAGACTGCTCCTCTTCTTACTGATCCCTCTGTCCAACTGATGGCTGCAGTGTTTGAATCCTTTTTGATCTCACTGAGGCATTTGACACCATAGACCAGGTCATTCTGCTTGAAAGCCTCAGAAAAGGCTTTATGTCACAGTTATTGGCCAGATCGTGACTTAGTAATAGATCACTTTCTCTTTCTGGAGGCAGAGGATCTTTTTTTTCCACTGTACATACATGTGTAATGTTCCCAGGGATAGATATGAGGCCCCCTGCTGTTTTTATTATATATGTTCTTGCATGATCACCTCGTTTGTTAACAGGAAATGTGCCTCCAATGTTACTGTAGATAAAGCCACTTGATGGGCTCTCAGCCTTAATGTTATGTTTTAACATGTTTGCAGTTGGATTTCTTATTTAAACTGACTAAAATTAAATTATTTAAATTAGTTTTCTGTCAATAATGAAAGCCAGTGTGATTTGTAGTTAAAAATAGATAAATATTAAACTGCTATGAAATGAATGAATTCAAAGAAAATTGCTCCACTCCCTGACATCATCTATTTTTTTAAGCTAATCTTCTTTTGTCATATTTAAAGCCATATACTCAGGCACACTTATAATTGGTACACCAAGGGAGGCACACTTATGAGAACTCTACATGATAACAATAATAATAATAATGCATGATCCCACTGGGCCACAAACAAAATACCTACTTCCATAAGATGCAACTACAACCAGCCTTTAAAAGCCATTTACATCTGGTTTAATCTGCAATAAAAGAGGTTTTGTATCAAAGCTGTCAAACCTGAATTTCCTGTCAAATTATATTTGAAGCTTCAATGTCAAGCTTGCAGATGTCATATTGCAAACATTTCTCTGAATTAATGATAGTAAATCGGAGATTGCTGAATTCATCCACTTAGCTACATTAAAGGTGCATACCAGTGATTCTGCAAGTTTGAATCCAATATATACAACCTGCACAACACATTATGTTACTGCCAACCATTTTCCAAAATATGCTACTGCAGCGGTACATTTTACAATTTCTTTTCCTACTTTCCATTCCAGTCCCCAATTAAAATCAACTTGTAGAGACTTGAAACTTGCTTGAGATAAGTAATCCATCACAGTGGCAAAACCACATCTATTAAAGTTTTTGTCTAATTATTAATTGAATCAATCCAATGCATACTAGAAGAAAATGTATGTCTCCACCAGATGTCTTCTCCTCCTGGGAATATAATCCCAGGAGGAGAAGACATCTTTTATCGAGAAATTAAAATGACTATCCCTTCTACAATTGTGTGTACATAAATTACAAAACAGAAATATTGAATTTCTGAACACTTGATTTTGAAAGATGAGGGTATCTAGCAAAATAACAGGAAAACTACAATACAGTTTTATGTTTTGGAAAATGGTTGTCAGAAATGTAATGAGTAGTATTTATGCTCAAACATGGGAAATCACCAATATGCTCCTTTAAAATGATCCAATAAAATCTTCTAGCCTATCAAGACAATGATGGCCTTAAATCTGCTGATTTCTATTTCAGTTGTCATTAGTCTGTTCAGTCCTGCTTCCTCCATAAAACATAAGCTTACATTTCCAACCTTATTAAAGTAATCAATGCTTTCTAAGAATCCATTTTATTTTGATAATCATAATCCTTAACTCAGTCACAACTCCTCCTTTCATCACTAGTACACACACAGCAGTTCTTTCTATTGATTCTAATTTTCTGCTTTTAGTTTGTGAGGACTGTCGACTGGTGAACGTATTGATGCTTTTAAAATTACTTGTGAAACTAGTCTCACTACATAATTAGCTTCAGAATGGTTTGTTTTATCATTATCTGACCCTATTTTAATTAGTCTCTGTTACTTAATTTCTGTCTTATTGACTCTCATTTACACTTCTGACTTTATTACTTCTATGGTATTGCACTATTTTTTTCAGTATTAATGCCTTACTAAGGCTGTGCTTTGGTTTGGGTCCTAAACCAAAGTCATACATACAGTAACATGTAAGATAAATATGTATTTTCTTAATTTTATTGTGTTTTCTTTCTTTTTTTTTTTTTTTTTTTTACATCATAATATCAGTATATTACATCATAACAGTATCACACAATTGTGTGATACTGTTAATACATCTTGATACTTGTTGGTCCTTGCACTATTTTCCTTTAACTGCCAAGCTTTTTAGGTTTTTTTTTTTTCTTGTATTGCAAAGGAGCCAAATATGTATTTGTGATACTAGGCTTGTTTGGAGCCCAGTCCTCAAGTCATGACATGATGGGAAACTAGTTTTTGATATCAAATTTATCTCTGTAGGTAAAGTATAAAAGAAATGTCTCTTGTTTTCCCTCAGAGCTCCAAGGCTTAAGTGGCTAAATTAAAGCCTTTAAAAATAGGTTTTACACCACTTGCTTAGCTGACAGTACATGGGCTTTTGCACTTAGAGGTAGCATTAATGCTAACCCAATATTAGACTAGACATTAATCCAACATTTGGCTGAACTGCCAGATTTGATAATATGGTGGAATTCGCCTCATTCTATGCTGATGCCATAATGTAAAGATATGGGCCTCTCAGAATGCATTTTATATTTTAACTAGCAGAAGCTGCTGGAGCAAATTACTTAGTTAGGCCAATTTAGCACAGGACAACATTAGCATTAGCTTTCAAGTGCTAACAGATGTTAGCTAGGCCTGCTATCATGGAGTACACTCAAATTAAAATTCATGTTCACTTAGAGGTAACATTAATCTAACCTAATGTTAGACAAGACATTAACATTTCGGCTAAACCGCCAAATTTGAAAATATGGCGTAATTTACCTCATTCTATGATGATGCCATTATGTAAAGATATGGGCCTCTCAGAATGCATTTTGTATTTTAACTAGTAGAAGCTGCTGGAGCAATTTACTTGTTAAAGACTAGTTAGGCCAATTTAGCACAGGACAACATTACCATTAGCTTTCAAGTGCTAGCTGGTTTTGGCTTAGCCTGCTATCATGCAGTACACTCTCAGGTTAAAATTCATGTTCACTCACCCATGCAGACACTGACTTGGCTCTTCTTTTGAACCCTGTTGGCTCTGTTAGACCTGCCGAAACAGCTTCTTTCAGCTGTTTCACTCCCTCTGTAGCTCCACAACGCTGTCAGTGAGTGGTTTCAAGGCATCAGAAAACTCCTCTTTTCTTCAAAAAATTCAAAAGATTTTTGAGCAGGGTGTCAGCCAACTGCCAGTTTTGTTACATTTTCAGTTACATAACAAAAAAAAAAAAAAAAAAAAATCAAATTAAAACACGGAAGATGATAGGACATAACACAGTGTGCCGTATTGTCACTGGACATGACAAGATGTGAGTGAAATCGAGTGTTGACATGTAATCTCAGAAAGAAGGCATAAATTGAAAAGTATAGTAGGTGAAGTAGGCAGTATCAACTGTTAATAGTGTTAGAAACTTTTGTTTAATAAATTGTAGTATATTTTTCAAAATAGCAATAAGGTCACATGGTATCCAGTTATTGTTGATTAAGTGCGATAGGCAATGTTCCTTCCTTAATTAGCATGAGCATACAACATTTTAACTATGAATCTAGTCGAAAATTGGATGCTGTAACTTATTTGCATTAATAACATGGTATTTCAAATTGCAGTACTAACTGACGTTATTTCTATTGCAGATGAATATTTTTTTTTTTTTTTTTTTTTTAGCATGTTATTGTCCCATATAGCATTACTATCACAGCTGAAAATGACCAAAAATCATTTACATGGAAAAAAGCTAGCTCTTTGAGTCTTGCATATTGCAACCAAATGCCTGTAAATGTCTGGACACATCTTAGAACTATGTGCACAGGAATATAAATGCCTGAAATCTTTGCTAGTATACATATCCAGAAATTTACTGGAGTTTATGTGAAATCTTTAATGGCAGCTGGATATTTCAGGATACTTCTGTACACTTGGATTTTCACAGAAATTTTACTGCCATTTTTTTTTTTTCCAGAAACTTTATTTTTCAACCAGTGTAGAAAAGCACTCAGATCAAATAACCTCCACTAAGGTGGTCCAAACATTATGATAAAACATATTTTTTTCTGAATCTTTGTCTGGAACGATTAAAGATGCCTCAAACCGTTTGCATGCTACTGAATCAGCATCATCTCAGCTACACATTAGTGGTTGTTGTCTTTCTACTCTCTGTTTTATTGTACAACAACGCCATTAAATTGGCTCCCTGTCTATTTTGGAATTAATAGATATTCATGGGATAAATATGCTTGATTTTTTTTCATTGCAATCAGTACTTTTGAAGAAATGACAAGAATATTAGAATGCCATATCATGCAATGTTAGGAAAATCATTTTTAAAAATTCCTGGATCTGCATCAAATGTAATGCTTCCACCAAGTTCTGCCAAAATTGTTCAAAACCTTTGAATAATCCTACTAACAAACAAAACAAACAGATGTGTGGTTGAATGTATCACCTGCCTGTGGAGGTAATAATGTACAAAAATCCTCAATTAGGTTTCCTTCAAACATTTTACATACATGGCCTTTCTTGAAACTGTAAGCAGTCTTGTTCTGAAAGCCTGAACAGTAAAGAATTTTATATGTGATCTTCAGCGCTGCAAAGAGTCTGACTATGAGACAGAGACCAGAGATCAGCGCTGTCCACTGGGAAAAGTCAAAAATAAATGCCGTGGAGTGATGATGACTAAAATATGTGGATATTGCAGTGAACCATTTCGTGCACATCACCTACTCTAATAATATTAATCTGATTAATTGAAGTTAACATGTCTGCTTCTTCAAGCTTAAATACTCAGGCCTGTTCTGCATATTTGATGAAAGGTCGCTCACTCCAATTCATTTGCCAAAAGGGGAGCATACAGGGGAACACGCACAGGCTGGGAATTTAATCAGAATGCCACCCAGATGCTAAAAGCTCGTTCTGCTCTATAAGCAGGCTGCTTCACAATGACAAGCACATCTGAATATGAGCACTGGTGCATGACTAATGATCAGTGACCATGACAAAGGAAATCCAATCATAGCGTGGCAACAAATTTTGCTGACAAACATTTAGTTAAGAGAGATAATTTCCTAGACAGAGCACCCAATCAATAACGAGAACAGTGTTAATTGAAGACGTGTTTCTGTTTTAGCTATGAAAAGATATTAACGGCTCAAATTTTCAAGCTGGAAGATGTTTCAAACAGGTGGCTGTTACTCATCTTTAGAAAAAAAAAAAAAAAAGCCAGGCTGTCAGATACGATCAAAGTGGGAAAGTGATTAGAGAAATTATTGATCCATTTATTTGGGCTCATCTCTGGTAAAAAGCGAGTGGACTTCACCTCAATTTGTGACTAAAAGCCCCTTGATAACCGCATGCATTTAAAGAACTATTAAATCGACAACCAACATTAAATGAGAACGATATCCCAGCCTGAACTTGAGCGTTAAAATTAGAGAAAATTAGAGGCTGGCTCTGACATGTACCTGTAGATTATTAGCGAAGTGACTTCTATGTCATACTGCATTGAAAGAAGGGGGGTNGGGGGGGGGTGTGATTACATTACATTATTTCATTAGCAATATTATTCTCCCTTGCTGGGCTTCAATAATATTATGCTATTGTGATGCTAAAACCAAAGTAGTCTGGAAGGTAGGAAAAACAATTCTAATATTTACCGCTCCACTAGCATGTTTTGGGAAATGGCTGTCAGTAAGGTAAAGTGGACACAGGTTATATATATTGGGGATGAAACACGGAAAACCACCAGTAGTTAAACAATGAGAAAGAACGGCTTCAGAGAGAATCTTCAGCCATCCTCTTTGTGCTGCACTCAGTACAGCAAAGCTCACATCAGCATGAATAAAGCAAGAGCAGTGAAGAAAATGACATGCTGAGCTGTCTGCACAGAGATGTCCTTCATGGGCTACAATACAGCAAATGGGGTTATTATGTACGACCACTGCATCCTCTTCTTCCTCTCGCAGCCTTCCTTGCTGTGCTAGCACTGTGATGAACAAGGAGCCACATTTCACCTTGTTATTTACAGATAACCATAATAATCCCCTGCATTTCTCTTCCCTTCACATTCGTTTTCATATTCTATTTACTATTAAGGGTTTTGTGGCGCATACCCAATATAGTCAGAGGGTAATGAATAAATTAAGCATGAGAGTGAAGGCTGAGTCCTACTCAGAGATCACATGTATTTTGCTGCCATTTTAAAAGAAGCAGATCAGCGAGGAATAAGGCAGAATTTGTCCAGCCAAATGCAAGCAAGCGGCTGTAAATGGGCGGCCATTAGGGAGCACCTGAATAATTTATTGCTCCTCTTGTTGTGCTGCACAATCAGAGGAGGTTTACTTGGACCAAAAGGGAACATGGTGTCTGTTATGAGTTTCCTCTTATGCTTTGTCTCACCCTGTAATGTTTATATTCCATGTTTGCAACTGCATTAGGGTACTTTCAAATGATAAGTGGTGGGCAGTGTCCTGAGCTGAGCGTTACATTATTGTGTATTGGGAGCTGAGTGGTGATTCCCAACATCATGGCGCAGCACTTTGAGCATCACGTGTGCCACTTGGATTCTCCACTTTGATGCTCAAAGTTCAACCAAATTCAACGTCAACCATGTCTGCCACTGACCTTTCTGATGCGCAACCAATGAGATAACAGTTGTATGCAGGCATGAACTGGCCATCGCGCATACCAGGCATTTTCCCGGTGGACCATGGGTCTGTGGGCCAGTAAGTATGTGACTTACTTACTTATTTAGACCCAGCCCATAGAGAAAGGAAAGGCTGCGAGAGTAGTCCAGTTTGTTTGTCTCAATTGATACCAGTCCAATCACATCCCACTTCGGCCCACCCCCTTCTGCCTCTTGAACTGAAAGATGCAGAAAAAGTCAACAGAGTTGTCAGCGCGCAACTGGACAAAAATGAATACGAAGAATCGTGAAGGAGGCACAGAAAAACTACGGGACAAAAAATTTAAGGCTTTACAGCAGGATGCTGCTAAGCGTGCTAAAGTCACAGACTTGGTTGCTGCAGTGGTCACCATCACTGAACCACCACCTTATCTGCAGCAGCAGCTCAGTGAGAGAGAAAGGGACATGATCCTCTGGCGGAGAGTCAGGAACAGCAGGACAGAATGCAGGAGGAGAGTGCAAGTTCAAGTGCAGAGGTAAGGGTACAAGATGCATAGGCCAAAATAAATAAATAAATAAAAATAAATAAATAAATAAATAAAGATGCATAGAGCCCTAGCATCAGTCAAGTATCAGTCAAGCTAGCACTGGAATCATAAATAGCAGACGTCAAACGCTTTTTCCTCATGTCACATCATCTAGATTGCAATAAGAATAACTGCAAGGTAGCAGGAAAAACTAGCATTTGATGCTAGCTGTTCAACCAAAGTTGTTGAATCATCTATACTTACCAAGTATAGATATCCACAATGTCCTCATTTTATTAGCTAAATCTCCTGCCATGATAACTGTTATTTGTTCATATCCTAACGGGTGGTTGACGTGCTTGTTTTCGAAATGCAAAAAAAGAATTTCTAAAATTAATGTATAATAACATAAAATTATGTTCCTGTGATTACACAAAATTGTATGTCCCCAAATACTTTTTCATTTATTTTATATTTTCTGAATGTTTTCATGCATAAGTCCTTAAAATTGTCCTGTGTGACACTGTCTAATAAAAATATTTTATTTAGAAATTGTAAGATAAAGAAGGGAAATATACACAGTAATAATCATGTTTGTCCTGATTAAGTATTTGCATTTACAGCAGCTGATTTGAAAGTGGTGGTACTGGGGGTCGTATTGAAGAATGGTTGGTGCCGGGCTGATCGGGGTGGGCCTGTCTGGGCAAAAGTCCAGGGCTGATTTTTAATCCCAGTCCAGCCCTAGTTGTACATGAAATAAGCAGAAGCGACACAACTATGAAAGAGAAGCTTATAACATGTGTACAGCAATTTCCCAAGTTGTACAAGACAACTTTAAAATCGTATCATGATCTGGGAAGAAAGGCGCTTGTTTGGCGAAATGTCAGCCGTCAGACACGGCTACCAGGTTTGTAAACAGGCATAAGCTATGAGCGTATTTTAAATATCAGGTTAGCTATATCCGAAGCTAAAGCTAGCTTAGTTGCTAATGTAGTAATGACTATGTTTACCCCATGCACTTATTGATGACGCATGTAGCTACGTTAGTACTCTGTTCCATGTACTGATCAAGGTGCAGGGCATTGGGAGTAGGCAGCGAGGTGAGTGACACAAAGATTGCTCTCCGCAGCAAAAATACCACTTATCATGTGCTTAGAGATGTTAAATTATTTGATCCATCAAACTGCTGACATACAGTTGTAACTGGTGTAAATGTGTGCATGCTTTCTGAGCTGGTTACAGAAAAGAAGCAAGAGGTTCAGATCCAGAAAGCGAAATAGACTTTTCGTGTGTTCTTAATTTGGAAACTCTGGTCTTGTTGCAGTCTGGGACATCCCATTATGTCCGTCTCCAGAGGAACCAGGTCTCAACGACACAACTCTCCAGAGAATCCGAGTCAGCTTGAAGCATTAAATATGCCACTGTGGTTAGGAAGTCAAATTGAAATATGCTTTACCTTTGCATATGAACTTCAAACATTTCTAATCAACATTTTACATTTTCACTATATATCATCAAAAGTATATCCTGTAGGTAAATGAAAGCATAAGCTAAATGCATGTAAGTTTGACCTGCAGCATCACCTTTTTTGTGTTGCCTTCTGCTGTGTATGGTACAGTATTGAATTTTTACTAAATGTACAACTTAAATCCTGGTCACTGGCTGCAGCTTGAGGGCGTCTTGATCAAACATTAAAGGGAAAGAGTTGAAGTGTCATTTAATGTTGCAGCTGTTATGTCAGTCCTGAATGTTAGCCATATGTCCAAAAGCATGGATTTTTTTTGATGTGGACCCAGAATTGGCTCTGGAAAAAAAAAAAAAAAAAAAAAAGCATTTCTTTCTTTTAGAATCAAGTCTAATCTAGTTTCAACTGTAACACCATCCCCAGTATTCTTAGCGAATATTGTATTCTGAGCTCTGACCCCTTAATGCCCCCTAAATGACACTGTGGTTCTGTAGTCAATAATTTAACATAAAACTGTGTGTAGGAGTAGTGCCACACTCCAGCGAGTGTTACTTTCCTTTGTGACCAAGATGAGAATATTGTTACTGTATCTCACTTGAGAGCAAACACCTTGTCAGAAAAAAATCTAATTTGGAGAGGCAAACACACATGTATATAAATAATGTGTATAAATTAACATATCCATTTGATCTCCCATGGAAACACGAGCAAGGGCAAGTTTATTTATAAAGCACATAGTCAAAATCCTGTATATATGGCAATATGTTAAGTACAGCACAAATTTAAAAGGAGGAAAATATAGAAATAAATAGAAGAATTTGCAATTTAAAAGTGCAGATGTGTATAAAACTAAATGATGCTTGTTTGAGTTTTGTTTTCATCAATAGTTAGCAAGCCTGTTAACAGACAACCTGAGAGGGCGAGAACGTTCATATCGTAAAAGATAATCAAAGATGTATTTTGGTCCTAAATCAGCAAGGGATTTATAGGGAAACACAACACAAAAGGTGCTTTCACATGATAAGCGGTGAGTGGTGCGCTGACCTGAGTGTTCCATTATTGTGTACTGGGAGTTGAGTGGTGACTCCCAACCTCTGCTCGGATTCTCCATTTTGATGCTGCTCAAAGTTCACCCAAATTCAACTCTGACCCCAGGTCAATGACCTGTCCACCGCTGCCCTTTCCAACACACAACCAATGAGAAAATAGCTGTGTGTGACGCAGCAGAACCGACACAACAATGGAGGAGAAACTCACACTCTGCGGTGAGCAGTTTCCTGAGTTGTACAACGTAACTTTAAAATCGTATTATGATCTGGGAAGAAAGGTGCTTGCTTGGCGAAATGTCAGCAGTCAGACAGAGCTACCAGGTTTGTAAACAGGCATACATTCTACGTTCTACCATCGTATTTTAAATATTAGGTTAGCTATATCTAAAGCTAGCTTAGCTGGTAATGTAGGTTAGTTAATATAACATGCGCTGACGAAGGCACAGGATGTCAGGAGATGAGTGACGTGCAGATCACTCTGCAGCACAAATACAGCTTATCATGTGAAAACACCGTAACAGCCGCAGAATCAGTGTGACAGTATCGTGAGGTAGTGGCCATTTTTAAACAATCCTACACATCAATATGTATTGTTTTCTTAACACAGACTGAAGAAGATTACGTCTGATTTACTACACAAAATCTATAATCAAACAGCTTGTTTGTGGGATGATCTGAGCAGACAGCAATTTGCTGCTATATGAAATAATGATCACGACGATGATGATGATGACAAGCCTTATGACGGCAGCAGTGCACGTGTGGGCAGTCAGTGATGGGGGGTGTTTGCTCACCTCTATATCATAATCTTTTGTTCATTATGAGATCTATTTTCTGCCCCCTTTGTACCTTTTCGCTGGACCTCATGCTCTGATGTCGTGCCTGAGTCAATGCTCGTTAAAGATGATAAATAAGAGTTATCCTGACAGTGGTGTCAGATCAGGGGATGTATGGTGGGTGTACACATAGGTGGTGACATGCAGAGAGTAAAATAAAAGATAAAATATTTTTTTTAAATCATAGGTTTCAAACATTATTTATCTTTTGGTGGAGTGGGAGGAAAGATCCAAAAAATTGCATCAATTCTGTTAACTTGAACTTAGCATTGACTATTTAATCTCTTTCTCCTGTGTTTCATTTTACTAAAGCCTAATGATATGCAATGAAATATTATCAGCTGACATTTGCTTTGCACAGATATATCATATTATATATTTTAGCATCATTTTTTCCTAAATCAAGTTTGCAATTGGTTATATTTCTTTTTGAATTTATAGTTATTTAACAGTTGAATTTACAGTTAATTTATGACTGAATTTCCCCAAGTTTACTGTCAATTGTCACAGCTTTGAATCAAAGCAGGCAGCAGGGAACAAAGTAGTTCACTAACTTTACATTTTCAGTTGTAAATTTCAGCTTTCAGGCAGTTGTCCTTTTCTGTGATAAATGGGAAAACAGTACAATACTGCCAAGCACATTTTCCACAAACTGGTCTTTGGTGCATTTCAGACATCTATGCTACTACAGTAGTGAAGATTAATTCACAATTTCTTGGATACACACACACTCCTAAAAATGGATTCCATTGTGTGTGAAATCTAGCTGTTGTTCAACTTGTACGGCTTTGATGCAGAGCATTTTGCACCAGTAATTTCTCAAAGTGACATAGAATAGAAAAGTGTTGCACCCTCCTCCTGTTTAATTATAGAGCCCTAAGAAAAGCAGCAGCTGCCAACAAAAGACACGAAAACAGCTATTTGCATGAAGAGTCTAATTTCAAAATAAATTGAAAATCTATAATTTGTCTGATTAAACATATGACTGAATGTGGTTTCATGGAGTCAAATCAGCAATCTAAAAGCGCTGCAATTTCAGAACATTAGAATCATGTCTTAGGTTCTGATTTTTCTTCCACACGATTAAAAAAAATATTATTTTAGAATATATCATTAATCTGAAACAGCCTTATAGTATTTTATAAAATGTAAAAAAACTAATGTACACCTATCATCCACAAACTGATTTCTCTCTCTCTGCTGTTAATAATCATTTATAGAATACCTTGCCTAAGGCTACTTATTTATTATCAAGCATTACAATAGTGATTTGATTTCATAAAGACAACACAGTTTGTGTGGATATATTACCTGAGGTATTACATTGTTGCTGTATCTGTGAATCAAGATGGTTGAAAATGGGCTTTTCACACAAAAAGCATTTGGACACATTTGCACTAACATGGACAGAAATGAACTACTACAAATGTATGAGTCAGAAGACAGTGAATCAGAAATGAATGCACACACTGAATGCTTTAGACACTGGACTGATGTGTGCAGATTTGACATGGAAACTAATGAAACTATAGTCATCAGGATCTGACATGTAATTGGGTGTCAAAGGTGGTGAACTCATTTCCTGCACTCAGTCTGCCAACAAGAGACCACAATCACCTTCTCAAGAAAAATGTGGGTAATCAATAATCTCATTCTAAAGGACCATCTCATCAAAATCACACAAGAAAACCTATCTAGACGATATAGATCATTATGTATTAGCAGTTAATGCAAATACACGTTTCATCAGATTCACCAAATCATCAGAGGCAGAAATTCAGTCTACCCCTTCCTCATCAACAATTTTCTGCTCGTTAAAATGCTTTTATACATATATAAAAAAAGAAATCTTGTCTGATACATTAGCGTTGGCTTTGAAGGTACGGTTAATGCTCATAAAGCGGATTATTAACTTTCTATTTTAACCCATCTGGTAAATTAGCTGACACATAATGTCTCCTTTCTTATGAAAAAGCAAACACTGTCCTGATGCAAACAAGTGTCCAGCAGGGCTGCCATAAGAAAAATCAATGCATCCTCATAGCGCCACATTATGTAAACCTCGGGTCTGCTGCTTGTGTTAATGTCTTACATACAGACTTAAATATATACACTATCTGTGCAGTTTTATGATCTTTTTTTTATTGCTGTACAATCAAAATCATCACAACATATGACTTATCATCAACCTTGTCTTTGTTTATGAAAGATTTAAAGGCTCAACGACACAGATCTGGAAATTTTAATGATTTAATAAATTATTCCTGATACGTTAGTTTTGTTGAAGCCAAACAGAATCATCATACTCATCACCCATTATGATATACAAAGAGTGTTTGGAAAAAAGGTGTTGTGACATAAAAGAGAGACTTGAAAAAATGGGGTGTTATGAAATAAAAGTGTTATCATGAAATAAGATTTCATAATCTTATTTCATTTCATATTAAATAAGATTTTATGAAATAAGAGATTTCATAATATGGAATTATTTCAAAATTTATTGGTATTTTTGCATAGATTTATTTATTTCATAATGTTTTTATTTATTTAATTTTGGAGCATTTGGCGTTCTATACTGCCTGGCTAGAGAGAGAGAGAGAGAGAGAGAGAGAGAGAGAGAGAGAGAGAGAGAGAGTGTACATAATACAATGTTTATCTGTGCTAAGCAAATGTCTCTCTCTCTCTCTCTCTCTCTCTCTCTCTCCCCAATTATGAAACACATGAAAACTAATTTAGCCACATGCGTATCAGGTTATACACCTTTGTTTTAGGGCCTGGGAAAGTTGACACACAATTACTTCTGTAGTGGCTTTCCATGACATTGATGAAGCTGTTTGTAAAAGCACAGGAAAAGCCATAAAAAGTCAAATGCTTTGGTTCCATTTGAGGGTCTATATGGAGAAAAGAAAAATTAGGGGTTGTCAAAAATAAAGAAAATGAAAAAGCAGGAAGGAAAAAAATCCAAAAACAAGGTCGCTGTACAAAGCTTGGGTCATTTTCTCTTTCATTTGTACACTTGTAATTAAGTATGCTCAACTGCTCTATTCTTATAATGTGTTTATACAAGACCTTTGTATGTCATGTGAAACCGTTGTGGTTGAGGATCTGCCGGTATCTATTGCAAACAGTAACATAAACTTGGTTTGTCCCAGCAAGGGCACAGGTTTGTTTTTAGAAATTAGGTCTTTTTTTGGAGTATATTACAACAAGCTGCACCAATCAGATATTGAGGCCTGGAAGTTGCCTGTGGGATAAAAAGACCTGACGTACTCCCAGCTGCTGATGAATCCTTTTGCTGTGAGTGCAAAGTACCAGACGAAGGTGATTTAGACGGGTGTATCTGGATTTTTACCAGCTCAGTACATTTTCTCATCAGATTCTGATGGCTGGACACCAAGAGGGCACCGTTAAGAGTGATTTACTCTTACTCCAAGTCTCAAAATCCCCTCGTCCCCAGTGCAAACTATGCAAACTACGCCCTTGTGTCCTAAAATGGGGAGCAGCACATTACAGATATCAACCTACCTGGTCTTCTGTTTAGCATTTGATATGTCATTGATGGAAAGTCTATAAAAAATTGCTTTAGCTGCTCTTTAGCGCTGGGTTAATGACTATGCTCCCTTACCAGAATTATCATTTATAAATCCAGTTCCCTTGAATATCTATTACCAACCACAAAATAACATGAGGGATATCAGCGCTGTGCACGTTCATAAGTTTATCAAACCATCTATTGTATGTATTCAGAATCCATGTTCACACAGCCCAGGGTGTTTTCTACTGTTCATCAGAGGAGCTGTTTTCCCTATTGAGATAAGAAATTAAATCTGCAGGAGCAGAGGATGCTGGGTTTGCTGCAGGGTGGCGAAGCAGCAGCTCTGATAATGGAGCCGACTCCCATTGCGCAGGCTATGAGGCAAACAGCCGTGGCGCCAGCCCAACCCTGCCTATGTGAGAGGATAGCTCTCTCTCTCTCTCTCTCCCTCCCTCTCTCCCTCTCTCTGTATGTGAACATATGGTTCAATCTGCATGTGACAAAGAAAGGATGAAAAGAAAGAATAAGATGTCATTTGTCTCCATTTGAGTTCATATACGGTGAGAAATACAATATAAGAAAATGGATCACACTGTAACATTTGTTTTTGTGGTGAATGTGTCAAAACTCACTGTTGGATGAAAGCAAAGGAGATTTTTTTTTTCCACATTCTGTTCATATTCAGAGTCGACGTGTGTTATTTGTGGAAGAATGTTATTTATATGTGCAAACAATTTTAATTTCAAAACGAGAGACTCACCCGAATCTTGTGTCGTTTCGGATGCTTCTCACTTGGTTCACTTCAAAGCTGTCTGTAGAGAGAAATAAACGGTCACACCTTAATGTGCAAGCACAAATAACACGGGAGGCATTACACCAGCGATGTCATAGTGTCACAGTCATGAAAAGATTCAATTCAGAGTTCAGTGTTTGACTCCATCCCAGATTCTATACAAATTATTTAATAGTTGAATAGCTGTGGAATGATTGCTTTTCCCCGAGCCTTTCTTCAACATCAAATTTATGAAACAAGAACATCTTACTGGCCTATTTCTTCAAACTTGACATGCAGCAGTTTCTTTATTCTATTTAACCATGGATAATAAATGCAGTTACTGAATGAATGAGTGAATGAATGGATGGATGGATGGATGAATAGAGTCTATATATTGAAGTTCTTTACAGTCACTTTGTGCTGTATGTAATGAGCTGTTGTCCTTGTACCACCTTGTGTCTGTATATATTATTAGTTTGTCCCTGTACCAAGCATCACTGATACATTCCTGTGCGTTTATCTCACTCCATAAACTCACCAGCTACAACTTCAACGCTGAGTGACAGAAAAACATCATGAGTGACTCTGGGAATATGTTAAGATATAATAGTGATGTCATAAATAACATGTCAAGGTCACTGTAAAGTCGCTAAACCAAGGTACTCAAAAAATGCATCACGGGTCCAGGATGAGTGAATGAAGTGAGTGGTATTTAAAGTACCATACCAGCAAGTTTGCATGTTTAAGCCCAATATATACAACCCGCATACTTGTTACGTTACTTGACGACCCATTTCCAAAACATAAAACCGTATTTTAGTTTTCCTGTTAGTTTTCGAAATCTCCTAATTTTTCAAAATCAAATGTTCAGGTGATAGACCCACCTTAAAATTCAATGTCGTGCCTGCTAATACTTATGCATGATTGTAGAAGGTATAATACTTTTAATTTTTCGGTAAAAGCAGTCTTGTCCTGGCTGTCCTGGGACTAGATTTCCTGGTGGAGACATACATTGCTTTCCGTCATGTTGGACTGATTAAATAAAGTTACTTTGACAAAAAAAACCTGATAGACTCAAACATGCACTATCGCTGGCGTGGTCCTTTAACTTCCAAAAATTTGACAACCTTGTACACAAAAAGCCTCAATGCGACAGATGACACCTTATTTGTGTAAACAGTCCTTAAACTTTGAGGAGACACTGATGTAAACATTCATTAGTGAACTTGCAGCTGTATGAATTCTGCACTGTATGTTGAAGCAAACATTGCTACCGATTTTACATTTATTCTGCCTGTAGGTTGATACGACAATTTCAGCTCATTACAGTTTGTGGGCATGTTTGGTGTCATAGGAGCATTTTACATTTCCAATCTTCAAAAAGGGCCTCGGTTTCATTGCAAATTAAGCATGAATGTATTTTTCACTCCTCTTGTAGTATTCCAGCAGAATAAAGGAGTCTGGACTGATGGTTCAATGAAATTTAATTTGTGCTTCTTTCTTTACAGCCATTAAACTGCCCACAAGAGCTGCATAAAGCATAACAACAAAGAAAACTAAATAACAATGCACCCTTATCACAATAGAACTTCAGCATGTTAACAAGCTCAACATTAGCTAATTAGCTAATTAGCACTGGCAACCACAGCACAACATATTAGCTGCCATTAGCATCCATTCAAAATAAACACACATTGTTACCTCTGGCAGGAGCTTAATCAAATTTTAAGGTTAAAATAACCGTAATAAACACAAAAGTTAGTGAACTCTAGCTGTCTTGCTGTTTTGGTTTTTCCCTTCAAGATACACCAACATACAGACTATATGCCTTTTAAAATAAGGCCTTTCAGTTGTGACAGGAAGTAGTAAAATAAAAGGCAAACAAAAGAGGACAGGACAGCAATGTGTCACTCATAAGTGATCCAGGTCAGGCTGTGCTGAAATTTTTATTCTCTGTCTGTTTTAAATTTTATATCGGTTCAGTCTGGGTCCAAATTAAATTGTCCTTCCAGCTGGATCTGGAAACCAGTCTGCTTATTGAGGATGCAGAGAGACTACTCACTATTAGACAAATTCACTTCCTACACAAATATAGGAATAATACTCAGGGCTTAAATTGATGGCATAGCTGAACACAGTGCTCTGAGATTAAATATGTTGACAAAATAATTCTTATTCTAAAACTGAACCACTGAGCTATAAAATTGTTTTGTTTCTATTTAAAAAAAAAAAAAAAAAAAAAAAAAAAAAAAGCAAAAAACAAAAAAACTCTTCTTTACATTGCTGGATAGAAAATGCAAAGACAACAGTTTACTAATGGTGAGGAAAATTACATTTTTCAATCACACTGTATGACAGCAAGCATTTCCTACTTCCTTCAAGACTGAAATGTTGTATCTGTAATAACATTCATACTTAATTATCATTTATATTCACAAACAAATGCTAGTTACATATGCCACTTTAGAAACTACCGGTACTTCATTTTTGACATAATACAGGACCAGTGTTTTCTCTATTTATTCTTCAGGTAAATAAAAATAAATGTTCTTTAATCTGTGTGGAGGCTGCTGAATTTACAACCAATTTTGAATTAGTGTTTATTACAATATTCAGTTGTAATAAAGATTCTAGATATCAGCAGCTTATATGGTTGGTACATGGAAAACCCAACACAGCTCATTATTTTTAATTTGTCCCACATTTTTAGGCAATTATTACCACCAGCTGTACTGATTCTATTGCTCAGTCTGTGTGTGTATGTGTGTGTGTGTGAGATCGTGTCACTAACTTACAAACCAACCTTTTGCCAGTAAACCTTAACATTTACTGCCCTCAAACTAAAGGCCATTAAGCTCTGATTTAGGATTGCATCTAAAGTTCTTTGTCACTGGTTCACATCATTTAGGAAAAACATATTATTGTTGCACTTTGCATCAATTTTAAAAACCCAAACTGGATTTCAGAAATCAACCAAGAGTTGCTCTGGAATTCAGCAGCATTCCTTTTAGCATGTATACATGTTGTGCTAAAACAGGAAGTCCTGTGATGTTCATATACCAGTAAAAGAAAAAAAAAAATCATGGGATGAAGATGGACTGGCTGCACATAGTATAGGACTTCAGAAGACACTATGCCCATTCCATGATACCAAGCAGACAGGAAGTCAATGTTCCTTTTTCATTTAATCATGACCACAATGTTTCTCTAACACTTACAAGAAGCTTGAGTTGACTATTAAGCTTTGGTGTGTTTCAGCTGACAGATATTGTAGGAAAACAATGTTTAAAAACTAATTCATAGGGAACATGGTGCAGCTATATTATGATATGAATCTCCAGAGAATGTTGGTAGAGAATATTTTGCAGATCACTTCAATCACTTTTAATATGAACGTTCTATCAATGTATTGATTAAAAAAAAAGAATCCAGGAGGCATTATGTTTCCTACTTACCAAATATAACAGTTGGGAAATGGGTGATGAGTTACATTTACATGCAATCTAGAATCACGTGATTTTAGTATGACGACTGTACGGACTGCAAATTGTTACCCTGAGACCCCAATACAGGTAGCCTAGGCTAGCCCCACACTAAGGTGATCTAGACCAGTTCACATCATATTAAAATGTAGAACTCTAGTCTTATGATTCAGGCTAGGTCGAAGAATATTTGTCTCAGTCTAACTGTCTTCATCCTAAAGCCTCACCCATTTCACATACAGCTTCAATTAAGACGTGGCCCACCCCATTAACATTACTGTATAAACTTTAATTAACGACACTATTCTCTTTATATGCAACAGTTGTTATAGTTGTGAGAACAAATTTTAGCAATAAGTATACTTTTACTGCTAAGGTGCTGTTTAATCATCATTGAGTCCAANAAATTTTAGCAATAAGTATACTTTTACTGCTAAGGTGCTGTTTAATCATCATTGAGTCCAAGTTAACTTTCAGAAACCCCTATGTAACTCATAAATGCTTCATACACAGGCTGTCTTATTTTACATCATCAAGGAGAGGCTAAAAATACTCAAAAATATCAAAAAGATATTTTTGATATCGTGTCACTAACTTACAAACAATCAAAAATGATAAAAGACTGGTACTTTAACTACAAGGAGTTATTTTTATTTGCAGTCGCTCAAGCATACAGCAGAAAAATGATTAAAAGCAACGATATCAAAAATTTAGAAGAAAAGATCAGAAGTACAAAAATCATTGCAAAAATGAGTAAAAATACTTCAAAATCACTTCTATGAAAATCAAATAACAAAATCATCTTACCCATAAAGAGGAAAAACACTCTTAAATTCCAATCTCAACTTTCAAAAACTCTTCTCTCTGAACTCGACCTTTGACCCCCAAAAGTCTTTTTAAGAAAAGAGCAAAAACACTGCAATCTCCCTCCGGAAATCTGCGGAGTTATCTTTCGCCGCCCATTCTTTTCTTGATGCTTTTTCATCCCCCTTAGGATGATTCATCAGGCAGGATCCTCCCGTGCCTCTGGAAGATCTCTAGCCTAAAAACGCTATAACTTTACTTTTTATACCACTCATGACATCATTTTCACAACACAATCACATTGGTTCTGCTTCTATATCATCAGAGTCATTGAACCAATCACAGTTGTAACTTTACTACTTTTGCTCTCTATTGGACAATTATTATCTCACCTATGTTGTGTGCAGCATTATTGCTTATTAATGGAAAACGCTTAACATCTCCTAGCCTGGATTAAGGAACTTGGGTACTTTTCCACTCAAGCTGTTTCCTGTTATTGAAACTTTCAGTTACATGATCAGCAAAAATCACTCAATAATCAGCACTGCACCCAATACTGGTCATTCAGTTACAACTGTATCAAAAGTCACATAGGTTATGGTCACTTTAATTCAATATACAACATAAATGCATCAAAAATCATTCAAATCATAGTTACTTGATTTAAAACACATACGTATACTCAAGATTACTTAAAACATGATTACTTGATTTTATCACGTCATTCTATAATTGTTCCTTCTTCATTATAAAATACTTTAGTTGATTTTATTTCTCATCAAAACACACCCCATTTCACATTTTATTGACACACACTGTATACAGGCATGTAGCACATCTTTCTTCACTCATCAGTGAAACCTGTAAGCTTAAAACCCTTATTACTTTCACAGAAATGAGGTAGCAACATTCTCAATTTATGTTAATCACACATCAATACTTATTTATCATTAACGTTAGTTATTTAATCATTCTTTTACAGCTATATGAATCAATAATAAATCAATGTTTAATTATAATTCTTCTCTTCTTACTGCATTCTCTGGCCTTTTCTGCCCATGCTCTCTTTCCTCCTTTCCTGTGGTCTGACGATCCTGATGATTCATACACCTCTCTAACAGGTAGTAGCTCAGGTGGTGGTCTCTCTCTCTTCCTCTCTTGATTGCGATCCTTCTCCCTCCTGAATAGGTAGCGGCACAGGTAGTGACCTTTCTTCTACGACCTATCGGACAGATAGTAGAACAGGTAATGGCTCTTCTTCTTCTTCCGGTCGATCATTTACACTGGGATTCTCTTCTCCTGCCAGCCGTTCGAACACACTCGTAGAGAGTAAACTTCCTGATCGCTTGAACATGCTCTCAAGTTTACTCACAGCTTTTTCAACTTCAGAAGGTTCTTCCCAGGTTCTCTCCACCTTTTGCACCTCTTCAACCAGCTGTTCAACACTCGTTTCCTTTATTTCAAAATCTGCCGCTATAACTTCACCTATTAATACATTCAAAGCTGGCTCCTCATCAAGGTCAAACAGATCTTCTTGAATGCCATCTCTCCTCATTTCTTCATTTTCTCTAGGCCTTTCTTCTGGCTCTGGCACCTTTCTTTGCTTATTTTCTTGCTTTTGTGACTCATTTTTGTCAACTCGATGACAAACTCTCTCAGCGCCATTTCGGTCTTGACCTATAACATCAGGCCTCCTGCTCCTTCCTTTCTCCGAGTGTGAATGTGCCTCTCATCGGTGCCTTTGACTCCATCTTTGCTTATTTCCTTCTCTCTCCTTTCTCTCCAATGGCTCCTTTTTGACAAAATGGACTAATAATTGACACCACTCTGAGCGTTTGTATGTCATAATTCTAACCTGCCCAAATGAACCACAATTAAAGCTCCAGGAATTGGATGAATCACACAGAGTGACAACTAAAGCATGAACAATTAAATAAAGGCAATTCAGACTTCTTGGTTAAAGTTTGGCAAACAGTGTGGTCATGGTTAAATTAAAGAGGTTGATGCTGATTTCTAGTATGAGTCATGACATGAACTCTGGTCTCCTGTATCAAAGTCAAGCACTTTCTTTGCCCACCCATCCACTCACACTTTCTCACTTCACTGCACAAGTCACATTACTTCCTTCCTTTGCACAAAGCATTGAATGTATGAATGTAATCCTTAGGAAAGAGATTGAATGCACACTTAGTTTTTGTAGAACATAAACAAACTCGTACTCTCGGAAGACATTGAAGCTACTGCAATATAGATCAAATAAAACAATTTGAGACAGGCACAATTTCCTCTTTGCCTCCCCAGAGCACAACTAAGAGGGACACATGGAGCTATCACAGATAATTGAAGCTTTTGTAGGTGAAGAGAAAGAGACCAGTTTCCATTTTTTCCTCTTCAGGAATAATGACAACAGAGAAATAGCTCTGATTCTTCTCTGTCAAATTTAATTGCCAAAGCAGCAATCTTGATTAGGATCTCAACATTTTATCAGCCACAGCAAGACAGGATGCGTGTCCAGTCAGGACATATTTACCAAGCCGATTTCTCACTCCTACCAAGTGTAAACAAGGTAGGTCTCTACAAAAGACTGACATTGAGAGCAGCCGTCCAAGGTTGTTCAGTAGCCATCCATTACATCCAAAAGAGCCACGTCTCATCTTCTTTCTAGTCTCTAGTGTAGCAGCACAAACTCCCATGATACATAGGTGATACTCCACACATTTATTTTCATCTACACTCCTGTCTGCTGTTTTTAAGACATCAATGTAGAAAACACTAGCCAGATTAGCCATGTAGAATGTTATTAACTTGTTAATCATTCTTAATTCCTTCATTTACAGTCTGTCATTATGTAACGTTCAATGGCCAGCTTTGAATTGACCTAAGACAGTGATGTGAAAAGTACAATTTCACGCATGCCACACTCCACTGGAAAGTCCATCCTGTGTTCATCCTCCCAGAAGCTTCTTGTGCTCCGGAATTGATTAATATTCTTCACACTGCAAGCATCACCAGAGCAATTCATGCCACTTTGGCTGCAATCTAACATACTGTGGACTGCATGCTAACTGCCCCTGCACATATTCATCAAACTCCCCTCACGGATGAATCAAACACACTCAGATACACACACAGTGGACTACACTTGAGTGGTCAAAAAAACTGGGTTTGTTAGAGGATTTCCTACTTTAAGCTACATGACAACTTTAAATCATTATTATTATTTTAATTAAAGAGATGATTATATCATGGTAGTTTTTGTTGAAAAGAAAATAAATTAGTGGAATTTTTGATATGCAGTGAACCACAGAGGAGGTTTTGCTTCAAAACACCCTTCAAACATCATGTCATAGGTTTGCATATCCATATCTTTTTTTTTTTTTTTTTTTTTTTTTTNCTTTTTTTTTTTTTTTTTAAAGCATAACTGATAAAAGCAACACCATTTTAGATTCACACATACTGTTTGACAGTATGTTGTCTGCAGCGCGACAATGCTATATATGACTAATGTTTCACTGGATAATAAAACTGCAGCTGTCAGGCCAGGGTTTGGTTTTTATGTTTTCTTCTGAAAGCCATTTTATCAACTCAGGCTTCTCTGGCATCATCTGCAAACATTCTCAAGGACAAACAGTGTATTCACATGCAAGATAAAATGGGTTTCTACTCTGATCAAGGCAATAAATGACTTTTTCTGTTGTCATGTAAATACCATGATCAGATCAAAATCAGCATAAATGGACATCGGTGCACTTAGAGAAACAGACCTAGGTTATGAGATTTTACACTGATTAATGTGTCATAAAATCTGCATGAGCATTCTGCATATGGATTTCTTCACCTGGTGTACTTCCTCTCATCAGAAGATTTAAAGAGTCATGTGTTTGGCAAATTACTAAATCCTATTAATTCCATCCATGTTGACATCCTCCTCCATATTTGTGCCTTGATTACAATACAGACGGTGTAAAGTGTACATGAAAAGATACTGACAGCGAGTTGTTCAGTGTTTCAGGTGTCAGAGCTTCAGTACAGGGCTGGGCAGGTGTTTAAGTAACTATAAGCTGCTTTATGTGTCCACATGGTTACAAAATGAAAATTTCACTCAACATTTCTTATTGTGTTTGCAGTGATTTGCAGATATGTTTTTTCCCTAAACGACTGCTACCTGAAGTTCTTAGTATCTATCAATCCTTTGGTATATGTGACTTGAGACTGTAGCAACATGATTACCTTTCTGTCCAAACAGCCTCTAGAATTCTTAATGAAGAGTGAAACAAAACTTGCTACAGGACCTTTCTATGCCGGCGTTTTAAGTGTGTGAAATGCTGTGTACACTTCTCTATTCCCTGTGTGGATTGCCACAAGGCTAAAATAAACATTAAGAGGCCAGTTCCCACACTGCTATTATAAAATCTTCAATAAAAACAAACGAACAATATTTGGTCTTTGCCCATGGTGAACTTAACCAGTCGGAAGAAGTGAGAAAAGCAGCCAATAGTCCAGACAAGCCTGTGTTATCTAACGAAGGCGTCTTTTCTGGCTTTTATAACCTGTCCCCTGAAGCATCATTGTGGAAAACAAAACATAAACTGACATGTTACGAAAGCCAGAAGTGCAGAATACATTTACTTAAGTACTGCACTTAAGCAGGCTACAATTTTGAGGTATGTGTAGTTTCATCATGTCCTTCTTTCTACTATTACTTCCCAACATTTCAGAGGGAAATATTGCTCTTTTTACTTGACTACATTTATCCGATGTCTGTAGCTACTATTTACTTAGCAGATTAAGACTTTATTTCAAAGTGAGATAAGCTTGTAAAATACTCTGGTGCTGATTAAAACCTTGTATCTCATTCCTGTTTTAATACATTATCTTAAGAATTTTAAAAAGGAAAAAGTCAGAGAATTTACTCCTGTGTAGAGGAGCATGTAATCCCTCAGATAGTCTGAAAGCATGAAAATCACCAAAAGATGATGGTGAAGGTGAGGTTGAAGAAGGTGAAGATGTAAGGTTTTTCGTCTGAGCAGGATTTATGTCCACTTTGGAAGGAAACACCTTCCATCTCTATTTTTTGGCAATTTTCTTACTGTTTTTTTCCCCCCAAACTTAAATCTGAGATACAAGGTTGTTAACATTGATGGTTACAAAAAAAAAAAAAAAAAAAAAAAAATTCTAATTTTGGTGCTCCATGTACCAGATACGTGACAGAAACTTTTGATACTGAGTGCATTTTACTGCCAAACTTTTACCTTTTACTTTTACGTACTGTAATTTTCAAAACAATAACTGCAATTCTCATATCAGTTTATGCGGTGCAGCACAATGCTTCACCTGCAAAGAACCATAAATCATTCAAAATGTTTAACTTTGTGTTTCGGAATTAAATAAACACATCAATCCATCAGTCACTAAAATGAAATTTCCCTTTATCACTGCTTAAGTCAAGAGAGTCAGAAGGAATCGTGTCAGAATGTGACAGAGCACAGATTGAAATTATTTACTTATTTTGTGTCAATGCAGCAAAATCATGCACAATAAATTACTGTAGGAACTAATGTAGGGAAAAAGCAGAATGTGAACCCCCTCCCCCACCTCCTCTATTTGCTCCTGAAATGAACTGTGGAAAAGCTCTTTTGGCATGGTGCAGTGTCTGAGAATGGATGATAAATTGTGCCTGTAAGCCATCAATGTGATAACTTTCACTAAAATGAAAGAATGAACTTGACTTCAGCTGTTATCAGTACGTTTGACATTCTGACTTTTACCTGACTTTTAAAAGCTAAGTAACTAGTTTGTTTAAAATGTTGATGACAAATATAGTCATATTCATGTTTGTAGTAGTCAACAATTAATTAGTGATCCAGCTGATTAGAAAAGCAGTGTAATCCAGAATGATGGGCAGGTTTTAGGTTACATACACACATCATCAAATTGCTGTGTTCATAGATCACGACTTTCTGTTTGGTAATCTGGTAATCTGCAACCTTGAAGTCATAATTAGCAAACCACGACTGTTTGGCCGATAAGGAATCAGAAAATATAACATCTTTTACAAAGTGGAATCCTCGATGAGTCAGTCTGCTCTCCAGATTACGTCAACAGATTTTCTCACAGCCATCCTTGCTAATGTTTTGTTGCAGGTGTTTACTCAGTCCATCACTGGAAAGAAATTTGTAATTCAATTCTATATGAAAGTAATGACAAAGGCATATACTGTTGTAAGAAAATGAGCTATTGCTATGGATGATTTCAGACACGTTTTGACGACAATTGTCATTTGAGAACTATGTCAGAGCAACTGTATAGAGATGTTTAGAATACAAAGCATTTGCTTGTTACTGAGTAATTTTCAACCGTTGTACAAGTAGTTTTATTTATAGATCTGAGTACTTCCTCCATCACTGCAGAAAGTAAAGGATGCAAACATTCCTGTACTAATGCTGTGTATGATTAACTGATGCTTGAACTGCAGCATTAAGTCAGTGATTTCCATCAGATACCAGACAGCCCTGCTACATTGCTGCCTCCACAGTGTGATTTAGCAGACAGCATATGCTTCTCTAAGTAAGCCCACACAGTTGGCACACTGACCATTACCAGTACCTTCAGGGCGGCCAATGTGACCTCCAGAGATGTGAGAGCTCCAGACAAGGCAACAAACCAAGCACAGGCCTGGGCTGTAAGCTTCACTGCACAGAGCTGAAACACACTCTGTATCAGTGTGTACTCGTGTACACGCTGATAATAGAGGTGGCAGAGGAGTAAAATGGTGAGGAAAAACTGTATTATTATATCATGACTGATAAGGTATGACTCTAAAATGATTAGGAAATCACACAGTGGTGCAGACAATGACCATGGTGACACTAAGCAATAATACAAGTTGCCAAATAATACGCGCTCCAATACTTGATCTGGTTATGCCGCTATCTTTAATAAAAAATAAACTGAGCTGTATTTGCAAGTCAAGTTGTCCCAAGTCATATCCACATATACAAGTTAGTGAACCAAAGGGAACCTGGTAATTGAATAACATACAACATACCAGTCGATCTACGTTCCAGTCCTCACCGTTGGTCATGAGCTTTGGGTAGTGACCGAAAGAATAAGATCAGAAATACAATTGGCTGGAATAAGTTTTCTTCGAAGGGTGGCCTGGGTTCACCCTTAGGGGAAGGGTGAGGAGGACAGACATCCTGGAGAGACTTGAAGTCTCTCAGGATACACAATGCTCCTTCACATTGAAAGGAGCCAGTTGAGGTGGTTTGGGCATCTGATTAGGATGACTCCTGAACGCCTCCCTTTGGAGATTTTCTAGGCATGTCCAACTGGGAGGAGAGCCCGGGACAGACGCAGAACACGCTGGAGGATTATATATCCCATCTGGCCTGCGAATGCCTAGGAATCCCCCAAGAGGAGCTGGAGAATATAGTGGGGGAGACGGACATTTGGACAACCTTCCTTGGCCTGCTGCCACCATGACCCGGTCCCGGATAAGCAGAAGAAAATGGATAGATGGACAAGTCTTCTCATATGAATGATTATTCAATAAGCACAACAAAAACTCGTGCATTAGTGGGCACTAAGGCCGGATGATATAAATGATATAAACTCGCATTGTGATATAAAAAAATCTTCGATATAAACATGAGGATGTCAATATAAAGTTGATAGAAAACAGCCCAATAGCTTGTCAAAACTGGAACAAACTAGCCAAATCTGGTGGCGGTGTCATAATAAAGCTCGTCCATTTCATCAAAGCAGCATTTTAGCTAAACGCTGGAGAACATGTTGCAGCTCGTGTGGTGATATGTGAGTGAAAGTCAAAGATGTCAGAAAGCGACGAAACTCCAGAGGAAAAACAAAATCAAATGATGAGGAATAAAGTAACAGCTCAACAGCCGTTACTGTCCCAAAGAAAGTGGACGTTGTGGATAAGCAAGGTTAACAAAAAAAAAAAAANAAAAAAAAAAAAAAGTCAGCGGTGGGGTGTCATTTTGGTTATTTAAAGTCTGACACAAAACAGAGTGGTGAAAATTTGCCAGAAATCAGTGCTGACGAAGCACGTCTGTACAGCAAACTTATTTTACCATCTGAAACGCTGCCATCCAGTTGAGCACAGAGTGCAGCCGCTTTACGGGGTCACACAGCAGCGACTTCAAACCCGTCCCCCCGAGACAAGCAGCAAAACGCTCGGAGACGCTCCACGCCAACAAACTACCATACAGTCTGCTTTATCTGCTTTTTTTTTTTTTTTTTTTTCAAAAAATAAAAAGACACAAAGACATCACACTAGCTTTTTTTCACTGGAAAAGATATGATGCCAGTACAGACTACTGAAAAACAATTTGGATTTTTAAACATTTTGCTGTTTATTTAATTTGGATTTATTTATTAAGGGTGACTATAATTTGCAGTTTGTCAGTTCATACAATTTTTGGTTATTTTTTTTACATTCAGAACATGCATAAAGAAATGTTAAAATAAAACTTAAGTTCAAGTGACTTGAAATGCAGCAGAATCTTTGCCATGATTTATATCATGATATATATCGATATCAATCAATATAAAAAAAAATCGTGATAAAAAAATTTTCATATCATATATATCAGGCCATATACCATATATTTCAGGCCTAGTGGCCACAGAGGTGAGCAGGGTCACCCATGAACGTCTAACATGCAAACTAAGAGCATGAGAGGGATCCGAGTTTCCCTCTGTTCTTGATGAGTCAGGACGTATTGTTTCTGTTGTTCATGATCTGATACTCTCTCCTCTCCCCCTTTCCCCCCATGTGAGCCCAAGCTTCTGATGATGGCCGTACTCCTATTTATACACTTAGCCAAGCTCAGCACATTTACCAGTACCACATTAATAATCAGTATATATGAGAGACGGTGTGGAGAACGGATGAGTTTGCTTTAACACAGCAAATTCTGGATACCCACTTCCACGGTGCCGTTTACAGTATTCATAGCATCACATTTCACACTCACTCACTCACTCTCTCTCACTCACTCAGAAATGTGCTGATGTTCTCATCTGTGGACCAGAAGAGCGTTTCTACTTATTTATGCAGACGTAAACAAACGAATGACTGTATTGATGGGTGCTTTCTCTGCACAATCTTTATTGTTGCATTGATTGCGCTGAGCACTACTGATAATGTTTTAGAATGTCTAAACCCTATATGAACATGTTTTCAAAATTACAGATGCACGAGTTGATTATCACTCATTACCCTTTTTCCTCTACCTATAACACTTGATAAAATTTTATGATGCTGTGTTTTCATGAAATTGGGGGCAATCGCAAGCATAAATGCAAACTAAATGTGTAAGCACATGTGAATCACAAACTGATTTTATGCAATTTTTGGAGACCAGATGTACAAGCATAATCATGGTGCAGAGTGTGAAAAACTGGAAAGAGGGCTGGAGCAGGATGGATAAAGTGTGAAGAAATCACATCAGCAGAAGCTTTTAAAATATGCCCAAACTATCTTTCCAATTGCAGATGATACTCCCTTTAAGATGAATTTAAGTTATTATGAAAATTATCATTCAGGTATCAAGTACAGCATTTGTGATGACAATTGTTACATTAGTCATAGCAAAGGAAGTTTGTATGTGCATAATATTGCCACTGTTATAAATATTGTGACAAAAGCAACAGTAAGATGTTCTCGTGACTGCATAAAGTGACATTTTCCTATATAATAATCCTATTTACATGACAGAGTCGTGTAAATAGGATGATACACCCACCGTAAAATTTAATGTTTCGCCTTCTAACACAAATACACTATTGTAGAAGGCACGTTTGTTTTAATTTCTAAGTAAAAGCTTCTCCTGGGACTATATTCCCTGGCGGAGATATACATTGTCTTCTGTGAAGCTCTATGTTGGATCTGTTAAATAAAGTTACTTTGACAAAAAAACCTAATAGACATCATGTTCGCTGTGATGGATTACTTTTCTCAAGCACATTTCAAATCTCTACAAGCTGATTTTAATAGCATACTGGAATAAACTGACCAATGGAAGTCTGGAAGGAAAAACAATTCTAAAATTTACAGCTAAAGTTGTATATTTTGAGTAATGGTTGTCAGTAACGTAACATGTATGTGGGTTGTATATACTGGGCTCAAACATGCAATATCACCAATATTGTCCTTTTAGTACAGTATATCCTAATGATTTGCAGTGTATAAACAGTGTGTAAGAAAAGCAAATAATTTTATGTACTAGACTAGAGAAAACAAAGTACAAAAATGCTGCATGTCTGCCTTGTCACAAGATTTAATAGTATGTTTACTTGACCCATGGATAATTGCATTTTGGAAACATGCAGCACAGCCTCAATTACGCACATCATTCCTGATGAAGTATGACAGCTACAGGTATTTAATCACTGTAAAGGAAGAACTTTATGTCTCCTACAAGCAGTTAAGTTTGACATTAATGGTATGAATCTCCATTAATGCAAGCTAGCACAGATTCTGCCTTAACGGCATTAAAGTTGCATCTGGATATACATCCTGCATTAGAGAATGCATATTAAGGTGAGAGCGGCCAAATTAAACATATATGAAAGGAGATTTTGTAATTGTTTGCATGTGCCTTCATCATCTAAAGAATGATAAATGCTTTGATATAAAACATTGTGTGAAAATTTAGGTGTGATTTGATGTCAAAAAGCTGCACAGCACCCTCTGATCTGAATAACACAGCTTCAGTTGTGTCACCCCACCCACTATAGTGCAACAGGGTTTGTTTGGAGGCATACAATTCCCAAATAGGCACAGGTACAAAAAATAAAATAAAAATAAAATGTTTTTAATGAATGCACCAAAAATAGAGTATGTCTTTTGTTCAATACATAAAAAAGCAACTGTAAGAGCATTCATGTCATACCATTTCCCCAAGCGGTGTTTCAGTGTTGTTTGTGTCAGGAAGACACAAATAAAACCTCAACCCTGCTCCTGATACTTACTCACGTAATGCTCAAACTAGTCTGGAAGTCAGATGAAAGATAAAGTAAACTATCAACAGTTTTGTCAGGGTTAAAAATGGAAAGTTCCAATCCTTAATTTGAGTTGTATTCCTCTACTACATAACTGAAGCATTTGGATGAATGATGAAAAAATCTGCATTTTGTGTATCTGTCAGCTATTATAATTAAAACCAGACCAGTTTTTATTTATAGACAATGACTAAAACACATCAGAAACCACTATTCAATTTAGTTGTCTGGTGTTAGTCTGAGACATGTCAATCAATTTGAAAGTGATAGCAGGTTATAATGATGTGTTTTGATTTTGGTGCTGCAGAAACCCTTTTGTTTACATTTGGATTACAGACTGTACCTTTAAATCTGTCGGAAAGACAAAGCTGAAGGCATTTTGATGTTCAATTTAGGCTTAACTGGGTTATTTAGGGGCCCTTAGCTTTTTACCGCTTATCTAATGATGTGAAAGATGATATAGTGCTCCCATTTTGAAAATAACCCAAACACAACAATCCATGTCCAAACAGCAAATTAGTATCAAATGGGCAGTAAAAAACTCAACACAGAGCCATGCATATTAGAGTACCAGAATCTTCCAAGTGGTTTCTCTATGATATAGCTTGGTCTGAACATTTTATTTTTACTCTTGATGGAGCACATTACAGTTCATTACAACCTGACACCATAACACAGAATTTATCAAATTTAATTAAAGTCTGCAGTACTTCCAAATTTAAAAATTTAATTAAAATTCATAGGACATTTACAATTCAGTGATGAACTGAGAACAGCCCCGCTGTCTGGGCTTTATCCTGCCTTTCACCCAATGGACTCTGGAATAGGATTTAGCTCCCAAGACCCTTAACAGGAATAAGTGGGTACATAGCTTTCAGACTCAGACACCAATATTCCATGTTCCATGCATCCGATCCATGAGATCTGCTTAAATATCAAGAATCTAGAATGGAAGGCAAAGTGCATGAAAAGATGAGATAAGATGAGATAAGACAAGGTAAGAAGACGAAGACGTCACATGAGGTGAGATGAGATGCTGTGACATGGGTTGACATGAGATAAAATGAGGTGGGATGAGATAAGACGTGAGAAGATGGTATGAAATGACATGACCTGATGCTACTTAATGTGGCACAAGATGACATTTGACAAGATGAGATGAGACGACATGATTTTAGGTGAGATGAAATGCTGACTTGGGTTGACATGACATAAAATGAGATGTAGAGAGAGACGAGCTGAGCTGAGACAAGATGAAATGTGACAAGGTGACACAAGATGAGATGATATGAGATGAGACAAGGTGATATGAGATGACTGAGTTCCAGAAACAACAGCTTCTGCTGCAGGACATAATCTGAACATCCTGACACATGTAGTATTCAACACTGCTACCTGTTTCTATTATATGACTGCAGGATTTAAAAACCGTGTCAGAATGATTAACAAGCAACCGCTACCATTTGAATCTATTAACAACATCCGTTTGTGTAATGTCAACAGTTTGCAGGAAGCTACTTGTTAAGAATAGCGATTGTTGTCATAGCGCTCTCATGCAGTCATGGTTAGCTGGGCTTGGACAGCATTGCTTAGTCATGCTGACAGAACGATGCTTCCTGTGAGAGAACACCACAGAAAAGCCTTTTGTTATGATGCACAGTTACAGTCTGAATTGAACTTGGGCATCAAAGGCTGAGAGAGCACCAATATTTGTTTAGTCCCTGAGACGTGCTGGAGTGTTAGGATTGTGTCTAGTTATTTACTTCAGTATCTGCAGGCCTGATAATGCCACAGTGTTGGGGTGCAAAGGAATAAAATGGCTCCTGAAGTCTCTTTACGACCTTTTCTTCCGCAGGACAGCGCTTCACCAATGGTTGAAATATGTTTTGTCATCACAGTGAGTGGATGTACAGTAACATTTACATCACTGCAGCAGCTAATAATAGCAACCTGCTAACAACTACCGCAAATGTGGTGATTGGAAATGATGGTAAACCCGCAAAACTGTCGTCTATTATTCATTCATGTCAACATATTGACATTTTTTGTTGATATTGAAAGGGATTACGTGACTTAAGTCTGCATGTTTTCCATGCCTGAAGAAGTGTTCTACTTGGATGGAAGCTGATCTTACTCTGCCAGTCATCTGTCTCAATACTCACTCCTTGTTTGCAGATAATCCCATGAAAAATACAACTCTTTAATGTCTAACATCCTTGACACAGCCCTCTCAGTTCTGTAAATTACAATTAGCCACCATACCCAATCCATTTTGTGTCTAACCATAGACCTTTCTACATGTCAATGAAGACATGCCATAAACACGAATCAAGCTGTAATGATTGGGAAACAGGCCTCACTGATAAGAGGTTGTGCATGCTGTCATAAGCAGACTCTGCATGTCTGTTGCTGTAGTTAATGCATCTTAAGTTATCTCTTCTCTTTCTAGGTGCTAAACAATCTGCTGTCTTTGCCATCTTATGTCACATTCAATGCACATGCAGCCCAGACTTCATAGGTCCTCACTGCAACAAAGGGCAGATTTCCATTAAGATAAGTTGGAAAGTGCTCCGATAAAAAAAAGGCCACAAAAGCCTACTGTTTACAATAGTTTAATGGAAAGACAATAACTGGTTTTCTTTTTTGACACTAACCCTTTCCTTGAGTATACTGTGGCTAAATAACATCTCCTGCCATCATTTATGTTGAGTTTTTCTGTTGCTGAGATTTCCTTTGTTGAATCTTTATACACATTCAAATGTTGAATATTATGTAGCACATGATATTCTCAGGAAGCAAATCATATGTCCCATTAAAAATGTACAGCATGGTTGAGTGCATGACAAACGGTCAGTCATTGCCCATTTTGCCTTCTGGACAGAACGAAGAACTGCCACTCGTTCCTGTTCTGGACCAGCTTCTATATGGTGCATTAAGTTCTTCTTCTACACACTCGTTCTTGGGTCTTCCTCTCATACATTTTCCTTCTAGTGTCCAGTGCAGTCAAAGTGATGTTACCTTGCTCTTTTACAGATGACATGACACAATCCATCTCCATCGCCTTCTCATGATGCCCATGTCATGATGCCCATCTCGACTAAATTGGGTGGGTAGCTGTTGAATGGAGATGGTGTTGGGCCAGAAGATTTGCAGGATTTTGTGGAAGGTTGACAAGTTCTCCAGCATTCTGAGCCATAAGGTGGAAATGACACAGCTCTGGTACAGTATCAGCTTGATGTTGATGTTGAAATGGGGGAACCTCCACACTTTGATCAGCATTCTGAAGGTAATTCCTGTCTTGTTGAGACAACTCTTGAAGCCACTGCCTGCTTCTCTATCATGTCTGATCTGCCAGGTAGGTGAACTCTTTAGTTTTGGGTAGGAGTAAACCATCTAATTGGATTGGTGAAGTTTTGGAAATGTTCAGCATCACCACCTCTGTTTTCTTCTTGTTGATCTTTAGGTCTACTTGTTGTGCATGTTGTCCTGAGGCAGGATGTTTTCTCCTCCATTTGGTGGTAAGTGTGAGAAACCAATAAAGTCAAGATCTTCCAGTGTGACATACAGTATGTCTGATAAAAACTGAAATATATTGTACGTGTGTCTGCGTGTGAGAACACTGGGCAAATGCTCGACTGGATTCAGGGGTGCAATGAAAAACAACAGGGCTATGATGAAACAGAATTGTAACAAGCACCTTGCTCGCCAAGAAATTGTTAAGAACTGTCAATCAGAATGTTCTGCGCTTGTATGCAGGTGGAGCGAGCTCGCCTGCACGAGTGCTTACAAGAAAAATGAAGAAAAATGATTCTGAGTAGAGCTGAGTGCAAAACATGCAATGTCTTTTAAGTGTTTATGCATACAGTTGGAAATTTAAATTGTTTAAAGCACAGCACAGCAGCATTTGACCACAGAACTAAAAGGACCGTAGGGCAGGTCTTTTATTTTTTGTTGCTCCTCTGATAAAGTGTCATGTCAGCAAGAAGTCTTGGCTGAACAAATTGTGGGTGCAAATTCACACAAAATCACATAAGAAAAGTGGATTTAACCTCAAAATCTAAACTGATCCTCCAGTGTGCACACATGAATACACATATTGATACTGCACAATTTTCCCTTGCCTACATGTTCTGTTCCATACACTCCTGTGATGAAGGATTAACAATAGCCTTACGTGAATGTTCTATATGCTTAAACAAAAGACAGCAGGCATCTTAACAATGCCTTTACTTAGAGCACTACACTTTAAAGCAGTCCAAAGCACTTATGTTTGTGGTGGACATTAAATGGCTGCATATGTTCTTGAACAATATGTTCTCAGCCCATTTAAAAGCTCTCTAGCATTAGTTCTTGCTTTCTGCTTTCCGACACTGTACAATAAGGCTGATGTTACCTTAGAATGGAATTAGCGCTAAATTTAGCTGCAGTATTAACATCTGCAGACCTGCTTCTTGTACAATCTTTATTTTTTGGTGTGACAGAAATGCAAATTAGACAGAAACACAAGTAAGGAAGTAAAACAAATGTCAATTCCGAGTAGGTTTAATCAGTAAAATTACAAACATTAGAATCAAATGTCATCTGAACATGTTGCTTATTTCATTTTCAGTTATAACCAACAAATGATATATTAGATTATGTTAAATTATTGGATGATTCCAGATTGCAGTTTAAAAAATTAACAGAATTGCAAAATCTAGCTCCTCATAAGAAAAAAAAACCCATCTACTTAAGCTTGCTGAAAAACCTTTAGGCATATTCATATACGTAAATGAGGTCAACTGTAGTTAGTTACAGCCCATTGCATCCCCACAAGTAATCACCAAGACCCATATGCTCTCCAGCATGTTTTGGCTGTACAAATCTTTACTAGAGAGCCTTGCATCATGCTGCCTGTGAACGCAGAGAACAAGGAGATGAGGGTGTTGAGAAAAATGGATTGCTGATTGTTGATTGTTAATGGCTTTGTGAGAAATGAGGGATAGAGCAATGAAACAGCTTTCTAATGTCTTGTTGCTCCATGACAATGAGGCAGAGGGGAGTGAAAGGATTTTTCTTCTGCCAAGGTCAATTGTGTTCCACGTTGACTTTATTAGGAAGTGAAAAAAGGTTCATAATAAGCTTGCTTAATAGCTCTGTTCCAGAAATAATGAGTGGGAGTATACTGTATACTGTATCTTAAGTAACCATATATTAGGTGTAGGAGTGGAGCAATTCTGTGTATTTATTGCCAGAATACATGAGTAGCTGCTCAAAATGTTTTTCCAGCACAGACCCATTGAGACAGTGTTAGATTTCTATGAATTTGAGACGTGTTCTTGACAGCATCAATTATTCATGACAAAGTTCTCTACGTATTCTGACAGACACATTAATTAACATGGTCTGTCAGTTATATTTACGTTACAAGGGACATCTTGACCAGGCAAGGAGAAAACACCAAGTTCATATTCTAAGCTATTTATCATTATATTCTCATCATTTACATTTAGACTGGAGACAGAACTCCAATTTAATTATGTAACCCAAGCCATGTTTTATCCCTGAAGGGAATAACCAGAGAAATGAGACTCACCCCACAGTCTAAAGCAAGATTTCAGATTGGTGTCATCGTAGCTAATCCCATTATAGGGCCAAATAGAAACCAGTGTGTAAGAAGGGATATATATTCAGGGGAAATGGGATCAGTGAGGAGTTTTAGCAACAAAGTTATACGGGGTGAATTCATGGGTTAATGTATTAAACCAAGTCAAACCAAGATGATTAATCTGACCCTCTTGTTGGGGAATTTGCCCCTTAAGCCTTCAGACTCCCAAAAAACATCTCTCTTCTCAATTCAAATCAGAGGAGGGTTGAATTGCAACCTTCCTGCAACCAGGCCACCATATAAGCCCTCAGAGACCACGCATATCCATCTGTGAAAGGCAGCTGATGGAGGACTTTGAGTTGTTCAACACACCATTCATGACTCACAGATGGAAGCCAGATCAGGCAGGATTTGTCACCATAATGAGAATGGTGTATGTGTGAGAATGTATTAGTGTGTATACGCGTCTGTGAGGGTGTATTAGAGCACGTAAATGTGTGGTGTTGACTTTCAGCGGAAGTGGGTGGGTGGAGGAAAAGGCGCTTTGTCAAGTGTGTGACGCATGCTTGTGTGACAGCAGCAGAGAGCAGTTAGCTGTCAGAGACCGATCACCCAGACAGGAGAGTTTACCTTGACCCCCGACATGGGCCCTGATCCATAATCAGCGAGGCCCTGTTTACACTGCGTTTTATATTTAACCTGGTGTTTGATACTGGCTTTTGAGAAAATCTATTTTTGCAGGTCATTTTTTTTATTCTGTATCATTATTCCATCCACAGTCTCTTCCCTTTTTACTTACTTACTTTCTTACTCATTACAAAGTCCATACAAAATCTTTTCTTTAAACTATTTCCAATACATAGATGTAGAGGTCTATAAAAGATGGATAAAATAATTTTTGAAGTCAATTAAACATGATCATTAAAACTAACCTTTCCTGCATGGCTCCAGCCTCTGTTGCTTTAAATTCACATATACTCTGCTTCTGTTCTGTTTTGTTTGGCAGCTCTACAATTAGCTGGTCTCCATTTTGGCATACCCATGCTGCAGAAATAAGACAAAAAGAGCAAAATCAATGCTACAGCGACAGTAATATTCCTTATCAAATTAAAAAACAAAACTGTCGAGGGATTCTACATTTTTCTCATTTTCAGCTGAGTGGAAAACAGCCTCGCCTCTAAACAGATGGATATTGTATTTGATGAGAATGGATTCTAGTGCAAAAAATATAGTCCTACCATGACCGGTGATGCTGATTAGTATGTGAGTGCAGGCCTAATCTAATCTGTCAATCTCCTCCTTCCAAACAGATGCATCTGCATAATAGAGATGTAGGAAATACATATTTTTCAGATCATATCCATTCCTCGATTTAGCATCACATTTGTGAAATCATATCCTGACACAAGCAGAATAATTTATCCATATCTGAAATGCCATTGAGCTATTTGTTATGAGCTATGGGATGGAATTCCTAAACCAGCGCCAGGCTTATACTGTCGATAAGGGCAAACATTGCAACAAAATGTTGTCTCATTGATAAACACCTGTTACCTACATCCTTTAACGTTTACCTTCAAAGAGGAGTGACTATGATATATTATGCAAAAATTAAGCCTTGTTTCAGTCTAGTGGTAAATTTCAGCAGTAAGGATCTGGGTGATGCTTCAAACTGTATTTGCCTCAAATGTGTTAGTGATCAATAAACCTGATATTTAAGGCAACTCGGTTGAGCAGTGTCACACTTTTTAATGCCACTGTACCTCTTCGTCAACTATTAGCCTCAGCTCTCTATCTCTATCTCTCTCACACTCACACACACACAAACGAATGTGCACCATGACTCTCGATAGTGTCTGGATCTCTTCTTTCTTATCTTAGTGTCAATCTCTAAAAATTCAAAGCTCTAAAGCAGAGTTTAGCTTTCCTTTGCCCATGAATGTGTCAATTTTGCTTTGAACCAGAGGAAACAGTATAAACTGTGGCTCTCTTAAATATGAATCAGCTGATTAATATGTCAGTCTTTATTGATTTACCTGTGTCACCCCTCACAAAATGTCAGTAATGAAGCAACGATGCGATTAACGTAAGGGAAGCCTCATGAATGAGCTTAAATTACCACGGCACTCATTTAGCATGTCGCTGTGTAGTTAATATATCTATTGAATAAATTCTAATCCTAACACAAAGATTCAGAGTTTGATTTTCATCCTTTTGGATGCGACCTGAATTAAGTCCTCCTTCCAGTTTTGATAAATTCCCACCCATGGAAAGAAACCAAAATCACTACCATCCCACAAATTCAAAATTCTTTATTTCATCTTTGTATTCTTGGAGGTGACTTTGTTCAGGTCAACTGTCATTTTTAAATATTTAACTCTCGATGATGTGGGAGAGTGAGCTCTCCTCTTCATTGACTCACTTCTCCAGAGACACTCTGCATTCACGGTCAAGTAAAGGAACGCTTCAATAGTTTGAGTTGTCTGAAAGAGCGCTCAGCGTGCATGCTGCTCACAGGGACGGTCAGGTAAAACCTTTTTAGTATTAGCAGGGTTGGGAAGGTTCTTTTCCATGTCACTGGCAAAAAGGAACACTCCATTTTAGTTCACCATTCTGCTTCTTAAATAAGCTTTTATATATATTTTTTTTATTTTTTCTTATATATATATGTATATATACTGCATGTATGTATGTGTGTATATATATATATATATATATACACACACATACATATATTAGCATGTGTAGTATGTGTCACTGTTGTATCCTTATTGGCAGTAAATAATGCATTGCACATGATTTATTTATAGCAACAGAATATTTCACCTGAGGGCTTGAAATGGTAATAAAACAGATGTAAAAGATTATTTTACAGACAAACAAAGGAAAAAGATAGTTAATGTTTCTATCTTTGCTTTTTCTGGATAATTGCACCTGTCAACGCCGGAATTATCAGTGACAAGAAATGCAACAGAGCATAAATTCTTCCAAATTTAAAAGAAAAAAAAAGAAAGGTAAAAACAGGTGCCATTCAGAAAGCAACTGCTAGCAATGAATGAACATACTAGAGCAGCAGAATTGTCAAATCAATCTGGTGCTTAAACTGCATTACCATGCAGCAATACTGTGACTCCAACAAACATGAAAGCAATATCACTGTGACCAATTTCAATCTCAAGTTTCAAGTGCCTCTATGTTAATTTTCACACAGTGCTATGAAGATAAATGCTGCCTGTAAGGTATGGAAAATACATGCAAATAAAGATATACAGTCAAAAACCCTTTGTTGGTCAGATAAGGAATTTAAGTAAAATAAAATAAAATCTGAGTGATGAAGCTCTGAACTCAGATTGCTTCCTGACCCCTCAGCAGGCCTGAGCAGCATACTGAGTAAATTGTGATGTTTTATTTACTCGTAACTGCTGCTGCAGTAAGTTTTCATGCCTGATAAATTACTGTGTAGCATGAATGGACTCAATACTTAATAAATCTTCACCATTCCCTTGAAAAGTGTATGGTTTCCAGACCATAAACATTCTGCCCACAATGCCCTCCAAACTTCTGGAAAATGGCCAACTTGAACTATATTGTGTATTTTGTTAGATGATTTTAATGCTCCACCTGAGAGCACAAATCCCCACCCGCATAGTCAGGAAGAAGGTTCTCAGCACAGCTTCCATGGCTTTTGTAAAATCTAGCACAGCGAAATCAAATAAGTCCTTGTCCATTTTGTAATGAATTTTAAAAAAAACTTAAAGATGAAAAATACCTTACACTTTGCCAGTATTAATAAAATCCTAGGTCAAGCATGCCAAGTCACGTCAAGTTTATTTGTATAGCCCAATATCACATACAATGTCTCAATGGGCTTTACAGGCCCACACATACATGGTTCCTGACCCAGCCCAAGCTCTTTAAGAAGACGAGGAAAAATACTCCCAAAAAAACCTTATCATGTAAGGGAGAAAAAATGGAAAAACCTCGGTTGAGGCAATTCAGAGAGATTCCCTCTCTTCAAACGGCCAGGTGTGCAATAGGTGGGGAAGCAGGCAAATTCAAAGACACAAAAAACAATGAAACATTACAAGAGGATATAAAATGGAAAATAAGCCATGATCCAGTAAGGGGATTCAGAAAGAGAAATCATAGTTATGATGCTTCAAGATGCTTTAAGCCTCATCTAGTTGATCAAAAGGTGCATTTGTGGCTCAGCTCCTCAAAACCAATAAGACTGACTTTCTAAGTCAAACAGCTTCTCTGTTGGCGTATGTTACCATTGAATCCAGATTCTATGTAATATTAAGGCGCCTGAGACAGGGAATGAAAACATCTTCATCTTTGACAATTTCCACCACATACTGTAGTTCAGAGGGCCCAGTGTGCATATAAACAATGTAAGTATCCATAAATTATATGCCTTGTGTGTATTATAAAAGAGCCATGTGAGTACAGCACTAATGGAACATCTTCTGACAGCCGTTCTTTCAGTTGTCTAAATGAAAGCAACCTGAATCTTTGGGAGTGATGCACATGAGAATGTTTGTAGAAGCATGAAAAGATTCAAGACTTATTCTAAGAACTATTTCAGCTTGTGAATTCCTGCACATATATAGGGTGTGCAGTCTGATGTACCAGCTAAACTCCATTTCTGTTCAACAATAAAAGGGAATGTTGGAATAATCTGCATATTATTATTCAGTACTCGCCATTCAACTAATATTTCCTGCAACAGTGTCATTTTGAGAATAACACTTTGCCATTCCTTGTCTAACACCCCAGTCACAGTCAGATACTGCTCATCTCTGTATAGCAAGTCACTTCCCATAAGCTTTAGAAGCTACAATGCCTGTGTGCTGAATGCTGTGCTTAAACAGGCACCAAACAACGCAAGTTATGGCTTTAGTATGCTTCAAACAAACTACCGTGGCAATCACACGCTGATTCTTCTCAACAAAATCACAAAGACATCGGCATCCTCTATCTAGTATTTGGTGCCTGAGCGACTGTCTGATTGCGACTGAAACGCAATTTATGACTGTTGAGTTGGGAGGGGCTATGTGTGATAAAATGTGTAGTCTCTCAAGAGCTCTTTTTTTTTTCTTTCTTCATATAACTACATCATCACTGTCTGTGCTTACAACCCTGTGCTACGCCATGAATACCTTTGAGGAGAGAAGTTAAAGTGAAAGTGTACATTATCCCAATTTTAGAGATTTGTCACATTGAGAATACAAAGATACAGAAGAAGCAGCATTCCTGTTAACAACCCTTCCTCTCCTTAATGCTGACAGGCTTTTCACTCCACCTTCAAGTGTGGACATTCTGAACAGGCATAAACACGGTTGCTTGTCAAAAGGGTCGACATCATCACGTTTCTTTTCAAGAGTACTGAGGCCTTAAATCAATCTTCCCCTAAGCTCAGAGGTTACAACCCCAGTATGTATGTATGTATGTATGTATGTACGTTGAATGCTGTGCTTAAACAGGGATTACAACAAGACAGTTTACAGTCCATCAGTTTAGTCCATCAATCTGAATCATCTTAAAGGTTCTTTCAGTAGAAGAAGGTGCCAAAGTCGTCCTCGCCATTCCGTCTGAACTAAATAGACTCTCTTTTTTTTTCTTTCAGAAGCAATCATGTCATCCATCATCACACTGAAGGAGCTGGCGTATGTTGGGGCACGTTGACCCTTGCTGAAGACAGAAAGACACTTTACGGAGAAAAAAAAACAGACAAGCGGAAACCAGCCCAATGGGAAAATTAGTCTGCATACTTTTAAGAGAGCTGTGAGTCGAATTCACTACATGGTTTTAATTAATGACACAGAGGAAGTGGATGGGAAAGGACGGGGGAAGAGCGACTCCAGTCAATCAACATAAATATCCTCCAACAGGGTCTGAAGGGAATGTAGCAGCAGGCATTGGACTGTCAGCAAAGGGTCTGATTAATGGCAGCTCAGTAGTCTGGAGGTGGTTTTATTCGCAGTTATACAGATCTCCCCTCAGCCCCCAGCTCTTCAAAAGTAGATTACTCCTCAACAAATTCATTCATTGTAAATCAAACAGAAGACATTACCTTCCTGAATATCCTGGCATAGTCTGGGAACCAAATTTATCAACGGTATGCACATATCAATCAAATCAATCAAAGACAGACTTGATAGGAGGGCTTGCTTTTTTGTATAAAAAAAAAAAACCCTGTGGTATATGAATTCAGAGAAGCAAGAAGGAAAGAAGAAGAAGATATAGGATGTGTACACATTAACATTCATCAGTGTCTCCAAAAGAGCCAAAGATGAGAAAGAATAGTGTGTCTTGCACCCTAAAATGTGCTCTCTCACTAACACGCACATCCAGAAACAATAAATTTCCCAAGACGAAAAAGGCTGCACTGACAGATTCTTGGACGACAAGGTGCAATGTTGAATCTCTGAACTGTTGGCTTTAATATATTAATCTCATTTGAAGGTTGAAGCTGTAGCAGCCATTGAATGACCTCACAGTGATGGCGGCTTCTCCTCTGCAGCCTAAACATCAGCATGAGATGATGTATGTAACGCAATGCAGCAAATCATTTCTTTTGCAACCGTGCAGCATCGTGCATCTGTCTGTGATGATGCATGTGTGTGTGAATAGATTTGACAGGATATTCTAGACTTTTGTTATGATGCACTAAAAGAAAAGAAAACGACTGTGCAGTTGAGTTTGTAAATGCATTTGTGCCCTTGGTTCACTCATCCTACGAAACATTTTTTTGCAAAGATTTTTTATGTTTGGTGAAAAGTTTTGTCCTTTGGCTTGACTTACTGTATGTCACTATTTTCAATAAAAATGGCTGGGGCTTTACCTTTCATACTGAAACAAGATACACATAAACACTGTGGAGAAGGTAGCTATACTACTGCTACTACAATAATCTAATATCATTCTAATACTACTCATACAGAAGAATATAGCATAGTAATTTCAGCCGTGCCAAGGTTCCATTGAGTAAGTAATGAATCATGGTAATATGCCATTCACAAGTGAATTTTAATATTTCAAAGGGATATAATTTATAGAATTTGATCTCTTGCTGCAACACAGCTGTGCACACTGAGGGAAAACAGGTGGTTTTAGGTACTGTCTGTTTAAGGNCCCCCTTCAAAAAGCCCAATCTTTACTGATTGGCATGGCCTGAGCTGGCAAAACCTACAGATAGTAAAACAGGCATGAATCTCCAGTTTGGGTAATGTTCAACACATACTCCCAACTATATTACACTATAAAAATGAAGGAAAATAGCAAGAAAAACAAACAAACAAACAAACAAAAATGTTCTCTTTTACCCTTTTTTACATTTTGTACCGTAAGATAACATAACCATAAAAGCAGAAAACACAAAGAAATGTTTAATTTTCAATAGCATAAATCCAGAAAACCCTTATCCATCATTAAGACATATAGTATGCTGAAATACTGGTCATTGTATAAACCAATTTATTGCAATCCACTGTACAAGCCTAGCAATTACCCTTCCATTATGAAACATATAATGGTCAGTTTTCATTGACACTATGTCAGGTGCTGATTTTACAACATGAGGATGTAGTTAGTGTTGGACTACAATATAATAAAATAATAGAAGTTCACCCTCTTTAACATACTGTAAATGAGGGGATAGAATATTAGAAGTAGTTGAATCAACACCTTGCTGATGCAGTTTCAACAAAAACTGAATATTATAAGCTTCACAAAAATGAAGGCCTGTTGGTCTTAACTGCATTAGATCGTACAAGAACACCTAATATACTAGTAACTCACAGGACATTACACGTCCTGTTTCTTATAAAATGCTGAGAACTGGATTCAACAATTTCCTTTTGAGTTTCATGAAAGGCTAGTCAATGCTGTTCTCAGACAGAAATCCCCTAATGTGTGCATTTTAACAATGCTTTAAACCACAATATGCAGAACAAAAAATAAGTGGCTGAATGCTTTTTGAATATCCAGAGCCTGTCTTTAAAGCAGCTTTCCAAGGACCTGCAAATGTTTCATTGCTCAAACTTTTGTATATTAATGGCAAAGCACAATTCCAGCACACTAAATGGTTGTTTTTCTGAAGCAAAATGGGCTTGTCTGTAATATTTTGACCTCCATTAATAGTTTTTCCTATTTATGTACATTAGATGAAAATACTGGTCTTCATTTTTGGCTCATTTCCTTCCTAACACCTCCACTTTGCATTATTCATAGGACATTTAATAGTGCATGTTTTCTTTTTGCAGTTTAGGGGTAGAACCATTAATTTAACACATTCATCATAATTCATTTGCTGCTTGAATTAGGGAACAGAGGACATGGTCTATTGTTAAAAAAAATGGTGCAGTAATATGATAAATGATACACTAATAATACTAATATTAACACTACAACTACTACTATTACTACTACCGTAAATTTTAGCCCTTTGCAGAGATCAACCAGGAATGGATTTTCAAGTCTGACACAGTTATCAATATTTGAGTGTAAGAATAATCAAATATCAATATACTGGCCGATATTAATTTTATGTAAACTCAACTGTTTTTGGCAATGATCGCATTTAAAGTTGTGACAATTGTAGTACAGGGGCTAAATGTCTTACAGTTAAACTTCAAGGATTATTATCAAAGTTGACTTTGTTAATAAACAATGAGAGTGGGTATGTATCTCCACCAAACAAAAAAACTTCTTCTGGATCCTGAATATGATTTGGATCTCCTCCAAAATTCAATCATTCCTTCAATCAGTCCTTCCTCTGGACATATCTGCTCACCAAATTTCATGAAATTCAATCCATATCTTTTGAGATATCTTGCAAACAAAAAGAAAAAACAAATCCTTCTTCTGGATCTAGAAACAGGATTTATTTTTTCCAGAATATGATTGGGATCACCACCAAAATAAGCAAATCTTTTTTTGTTTAAAAAAAAAAAAAAAAAAAAAAAAAAAAGAAAGAAGAGCCATCATGAAATTTTTAATTGTTAAAATCAGGTCACTAGCATTGATTATATAGGTCAAAAAAGTGTTCTGGATCCTGGGTCCAGAGTATGATCTGGATCACCTCCAAAATTTTATCATTTCCTCCACGACATTATCTATCTGTTCCCCAAATTTCATCCAAGTCCGTCCATAACTTTTTGTGATATCCTACTAATAATCATACAAAAAATGCTGGTAATCGCATAACCTTTTTAGCAGAGGTAATGAAGGTAAATTTTGAACAGTGAATTTCACAAATTCACAAGAAAATTACAGATTATCAAATTATATACAAAATAAACTTAAATGGAGGAAAATGGAGGTTAAATGTTCATTTAAAAAAGTCTATAAAGCATAATATCCGATAATGTCAGTTTGCTGATCCAGCAGTTGGGCTCTAGTCCTTTGTTGTTACAATGAAAAGAAAAGAAAGCATTCCTGGCTCCAACCCCAATAAAAAAGTGTTTTGATGTTTTTGATATTGACTTCTGAAGTTGGTAATAGATTCAGGCAGACAATTAACCTTTGTGACTAACACACTTTGTGTATAATTTGATTTATGCTTAAGTTTTCAGATAGTTTATGTTTGTGCTACAGAGCTGCAGGTGTGTAGTGGTATTGTTGAACTCTAAATGAGCTGCTGAAATCACAGTGTGGGCAGTGAATTACTGCAATACTTCAAACTGCCCCATACTCCCACTTCAGTTCTACAGCCTAATGTAAACACTCCAAACCAGAGCACCCAAATCTTGAACTTCCTCTTCTTGTTTTCTAAAATTTCAAGTGTCACTTGGCAATGATATGCATCCATCAGCATCATGCAGCCAGTCTGACAGAAATTAGCTTTGTTCCAAGTCTGATGGTTCTCATGAGCAACAGGTCTCTAAAATATTAAACAGAAGACTCTTGCAGTATGCCAATGTTTGGAAAATGTGAAACAACGGGTCAGATGTGCCACATGTCATTCATTTATGGAGGACTAAATAATTTTGCAACAGACATGTTTGTATGTTGAAAGCCTGGATTTCTTATTTTTAATACAATGACACAGCTTGGATCTGTGATGGTGAAAACAAACTGTGCTCAAGAATCACCTTTCATAAGAAATCTAATGACCAGATCTTACTAAGAGGAACCTCTTTACATTAGATATGTTCATCAATTACATATAATTATGTTAAATAAAGCAAGACTTTAATGAAGAAGTAAAAGTTAAGTCAGGCTTGTGAAAAATATGTGTAATGTCTAATACTTAAGATGAGTAGAGTTCGGACTGTATCATTACTATGCACCTCCACAGCACATTTTCAATGTGTTCTCAAATCCATTAACTCTGATTAGTATGTATTCTTCAAAAATCACTTGCAATCAGTGACAGAACATTTTTCTAACAATAGCATGACTTTCCGTTCCAGATAATAACAAACTAGTTACCACATATTTAGTTGAGCTTTGGCTCAGATTTTGAGTTATTTCAGGCTATGTTGAACCTTACTTACACAACACGTTATTCAAATGATGGTAAATAAACATCTAAAAATACAAGATCATCAATAATAGGCTAGCAACATCACATGAAACTATATGTCCCTATAGCTATTAGTAATAACATACTGTGAGTTATGATTTCTTTTTAACTGGATGTGAGGTAAGATCTCTCGCTGCAAAAAAAAAAACAAAAAAAAAAAAAAC